>JADGJA010000627.1:0-13664 GCA_027596035.1 Thoreauomyces humboldtii | reverse complement strand
AAAGGCCCAAGCTGTCCAACATCATAAAAGTGAACGGAACGGTTCCTTACCAACCCTAAGGTAAGATCCCGCTGGACAGTATGTAACGAAGGGAATAGTTCTGTTATCATCTTAGGACGGACGGTGGGGTGCCCTTTATCAAATGCGGCTCATGGCCTAGTGGTACGATCCCGCGTGGGCGAGTATCATCGAAAGCCGCACCACGACCGAACGAGGGGCCTGTGGTGCTCGAGGGGCTCGGGGTGCGGCAAGACACATGCGGCACCAAGCAAGACAAGGAGCTGTGGGAATGCCCCTCCGCTTCCTACCCTTAACCGCTGCCTAACCCTCAGCTGGTCGGCTTGAACCGTAGAGAGCAAAGCCTTTGCTAGAATCACTCAACTATTTCATTATAAACCTTCAACATCAAACAACGAGAAGCATCGAAACTAGTTTCGCTAGTCTAGTTTCGCTTGAGGAGCGCTCCGTCAGGACGTGGGCCGCCGAACTTCCAGATCTTGCCTGTGCCCCGCCCAGGTCTGGGGACAGCGTACTGGGAAGTGGTGTCCAGCTCCCCGCGGAGGGCCATGACGCTGCCTCGGAAGTGCTTCGTGCTGTCCTCGTTGGCGTCGACGATGAGCTGCTTCCAGGTCGCACAGTGACCGTGATTGGGGTAGTTCGTATCGATCCAGTCGGCGAACCTGAGGAAAGGGTTGGCACTGTCAAGCCAGTGGTGGCGGATCTGGTTGTTTGGTTCGGGAAACTTGTCATCGAGCCACTGTTGAAACAGCCAGATAGCATCGGCCTGGGCAATGGGAGCAACCTTCAAGTATTTCTGTGTCTTGGAAGCACCAGCCCACTTGGGTGGCCCGTAGCCGACTGGGGTTGCTGGGATCGTGGCTTGGTTCGGAGCACCCGGACCGATCTTGGCATTGTATTGGCGTTGCCAAACCCGCTGAAGGGTGTGTCCCTGTTTGCGGTAAAAGGGCATGTTCAGAACGTTTGCCGATGCGCCAACGTCCGTACCATCCTGAGCAACGAGGTGAATGCCGTCAGCGCGAAAGTCCAAGGTGGAGGTTGACGCCTTCGTGAGAATCGTCTTTGGCAGCCGGATCTGGAATGACTCGACCTTGTCGTCGATTGCGGCATAGAACAGAGCCATCTGCTGATGGACGGCAACCGCTTGGCCTTGAAGATTGGCTTGAGCGTTCCGATGGATCTCCTCCGGATCGAGATTCCATCGCACCATGGCCCTCGTCTGCTGAGCTTGTTGGAAGCGCTCTGACCTGGACCGACCCAAACGCATCTGCTCGAGACGGTCCTGAATGTTTTGGACCGCGGTGTCTTCATCGTTGATATCGTCGTTATCGAGGTCAAGGGAGTCCGTGAGAATGTTAAGAGTGTTGGGTTGACGGTTCCGGTGGGCGACGGTCTCGTCGAAAACACGTCTTCCAATGGCCGCGGTGACGAGGTTGACTTCCTCTCTGCGAGTCACGATCCAGTTGATCCAAGCTTCCTTGACGAGCGGGTCCCCGTTGTAGGAAGGTGCTGACCAAGTGGAAGTGTCTGCTTCTTCCAGAGATTGTTCGCTTGTGCGAGCCGTTCTCCAGATCCAGGAGCCCCTTGCGCAAAGAGGCTTCTAGGAAGCGATGCTCTAGCCAACGCCATCTTTGAACGGCGATGGATCTTGGCAGCATTGGAAAGCGGGCTGCGGGTCGTCACGTTGCGTCCGAAATATTCAGAGAGCTCGGCCCTGGCACTTGCAAAGACTGCATTGAAGCCCGAGTCGTTGAGTCGCGCCACGGTTGCATCGCGGATATTGATGCACAGGGTACGCCGCGAGAGGTTGCTGTCGCCAACCGTGGCTTCCGTGAGAATCCTGTGAGCCTCGTCCATCAAGACAAACGTTGCCATCCACGTGAGGACAAGTACGCGACGGAGCTCTGGAGCTTGCTCCCCGTACTTGTCTCTCCCAGAGTCGTAGTGCGGAATCGTGACGGTGTACACGTCGTCGGGTGGATCCGTTGCTTCCTCGTCCTCCAACCAGTCGGCGTCAAAGGTGGTGAGGACCGGGATCCCAACAATGTCGAGGAGCGTCGCTGAACCAGCTTGTACGCTGCCGTCAAAGGTTCCATAGAAGCCAAAGCCACTGAGGAGGGTGGTCGCAACCTTCTTCGAAAACGTCACCGTGATCCAAGGACGAGTGATGCACAAGTAAAGATTCATATAGCTGATGCCCAGAGCATGTGCAAAACAGAGCAGCCAAGGGTAGAGGTCGACGAAGGGGAGCAGATCCACGAACGTTCCATGAACAAGCTCAGCTTGGGAACCGTTGGCGATGGCCTCAAATCCAGCAAGTTGATCCAAAATCAGCTTCGTGAGATGACCCGAGCGTGATGCTTCCGTGATGAAACGAGCGTCGGACAGAGAAGGGTCGTATGATTCCAGAGGGACGTCCTTGCCGATGAGCACAACAAGTGTTCCGATATGCTCTCCTGGATCCATGTAATCAGTTCGGGGCACAGCCTGTCGAACAGTATCGATCACAATGCGAGAGGTCGGCTCGACCGGTCTGTTGGCGACAAGAAACGGGTGCTCACGGATGTAAGGGAAGATATCGTCTCCGAAGAGCTGTTCGATGGAGGTGGTAATGACGTCTCCATCGGCTTCGCGGAGGATGGGTAAACCTGTCGCACGGTCAACGCCGACCGCAGTGTCAAGGGCTGCCAGCTTGTTTACGACATTAGTCTCGAGACCGATGAACATTGCCTGCATGTGATCCAGGTATGACGGTTAGCCTCCATTCAGCAGATTCCATGTCACAATGTACTCACCTTGTCCTCGTCGCTGATGACATACTGGGCGTATCTACCTCCTCGCTGCACATTTATCAGCGACTCGTACCCGAAGACAGAGATCATGACTCGCTCGACATAGTCAAGCTGGATGTTTTCTGTCTCCTCCGTAGCGACTCGAAGCGATGGGAATTCGAACACTTTCCATCCGTTTTGCGGATCGCTTGTAAGTTCGAGGTCCTCTGCCATCTGCAAAAGACAGATGTTGATCTTGCAGAACAGAGTCGATACTTGGAGGTCTTCATTGATGCGGTCCAGGGGTGTCCGAGGGCCCAGAACCGTACCGATGTAGCGGAGGTAGACATGGTCGGTATTCAGTGGCCTTTCCGCTCCCGTGATGATGAGAGCGTCAAGCTTCGAGAGAAACAGTTCGTGGTGGAAGCGAGCTGCAAAGACATCTCTCAGAAGTACGATATCCGCCATATGCAGGAGCCTGCTGCGGATGTAGAAGGCTTGGGAGTCGGAAGGCACAGTGTAGTCTTCGTTGCTTGCGTCGACAGCGCCAAAGATGGCACAAACGTTCTCGTCGGTTGCGCTCCAGCTCTTGCCCAGCAGTCGGTCCCTCATAGTGACGAGCTGAGCGTTAGAGGCAACAGCAGTAGAGACAATGTTCGTGATATGATAACGGTCCGCGGGAAGTTGGACCCGTTTGAAGTCTGTCATGACGTGGTTCACAATGTCGTGCAGAGCTTCCAGAGTGACGGGGGTAGGAGCTGGCGGAGCTTCCAGTGGGCCAAGAATGCCGATCTTGCTTGCGGCAGAGCGCACGCTATCCCTCAGACTTGCTGATAGGGGTGGACGAGGGACGGCCGAAGGGGAAGCGGGAGGCTGGATGGTCGTCAGGACACCGGTAAGGCCGTTGCCGTTACCGTTGCCGTTACTCGAGACTGCAGCTTTGAATCTTTTGATCGCAGTATCAATGACCAGCTTGAGTGGGGTACGGCGACGACGGTGAGGCAGCTGGCGGGTTCCTTCGCCAGTAGTCGCATCAAGAGGGCGTTGGTTCTCAGGATCCATGATGATGATCAGAGCTTGCTCGAAGTGTCACTGACTTCTGCGTGGAGTAGAGGAGGAAGACAAGCGCCGAGTTCTTATGGCTCAAGATGGAAGGGGAAAGAGGGCGAGAGAACACAAGGCAAGGGACAGGGCAGCGTGAGCAAAACTTGTGCAGCTGCGGCAAGACCAAACAGCAGGAAAGGACTGGTTTTCGATAGCTATTATGTGCCGATGGAATATCTTGAGTCATTCTGAGTCAGACGGTCGAGGAATCACACCGTCACGGCGGCTTGTCCGTCTCACCCTTGATGGCTTACATGGCTTACATGCTCAAGTTTTCTGCGGACTAGACGAACTTAACCATCTAATATATAGAATTATACCGCTACAACATGTCTGTGCCACCTATCCATAGTTTGATTCCTGATCCTCACCCACGCGGGATTGTACCACTAGACCATGAGTCCCTTTGATTCCTGATCCTCGCCCACGCGGGACCATAGCACTAGACCATGAGCCAATTTGATAAAGGGCACCCCACCGTCCATTGTACCACTAGACCATGAGCCTTTTTGATTCCTGATCCTCACCCACGCGGGATCGTACCACTAGACCATGAGCCCTTTTGATTCCTGATCCTCGCCCACGCGGGATCATACCACTAGACCATGAGCCAAATTTGATAAAGGGCACCCCACCGTCCATCGTACCACTTGACCAGCTGGTGTTAGCCGGTTGGACGATTTCTGTCGCTTGGAAGAGCGGTACTCACGCCTCGTTCGCTTCGTCGCTGACGCTCCTCGCTCGTCGACGATGTGGAATGGTGTTCTGTAGTTGGATTCTTGTCAGCGGGACCGTACCGTGAGCCTTTTCGACAAAGAACCGTGTCCTGTACTTGCACCCTTGTCCTGTAACCATACCCTCCGATGAGGAACCGTTCCCTTTGGCACGCTCTCGTGCGGAATTATGAGCCCCTAGTCGAGATGTTCTTTCTTAGCCTGCTTCCGCTCAATGCGGACGGGGCGAAGCATTGCTCGAGTCGGGCAGTAGATCGCCACTCCCAAGTTCGGACGGGGTAGAGGAGGACACCGCGACTGATCCGGCGGCCAAGGGATGTTCAAAAGGAGCCACGCTCCCTTTTGGTTGACACGGTGGTCCGACGTTTTAAAGTGGAGCAGGCCTCTAGAGACGGAATCGTCGGCAGCCCTGGTGATCGGATTTCTCTGGTTTGGTCGAAGCCCGGTCAACTCGGGCGGAAGAACCCGGCAGAACATAGCAAGACGATCTACAGAAGAAGCAGGAATCAATTTAAAAAGGGCTAGGAGAGCCTTTCAGCTAAAGTCAGTCTGTACTTTGAAAGCTTCCAACCCTGACTTCTCCGGATGGCATTTCCAGGATCTGCCATTTCTTGGTTGTTCGATAGCTTTCCTCGAAACCCCAGAAGCCAACCTGAAGCATGACTGAGAGAAGAGAAGGGACAGCTGAGAGGGGAAACGGAGCGGGCGAGCGTTTGAGAGGCAGCTCAGTATATACGGATAGTTTGGGACTGCTTTCAACCCTGTGTAATGGAAGTTGTCAGAAAAGAGGAGGAGTGGGGCGTGAGTAGTGCAAACTCATCCACGGAGTGATGAAGGGCTCGGAGGAACATCCAAAAATCCGGACGGTCCGAAAGGCATGTTTGCTTCCTCCCACTTTGGCCACCCTGCACCTTCAGATGCCCTTGTTGGGCGGGGCACATGCCTCGGAGGACTTTCTTGAGTCTATAAACATATAAGGTTCCCGAAGGCTTTGTAGGACGGGCAACGCTAGAGGCGCAACGCTGTACTTTTACCGTGTCGGAGAGCTCACCGCCCGGGCCTGTGCGGGCTACGTGCGCGAAGTTTGAGAAGGAATCACTAAAATCCATAGAGGAGATCGGAATGACTTGTGAGTTCACGAGCTTCTTTGCCTTTTGCACATCAACGTGGCATACACATTCCGCGATTTGTGCGAGCAACCTGCACCTGCCGAAATAGTTACTCTTCGCCTATAACTGCTACGCACAGAGCAAAACCAATCGGTTCTAAAGTAACGCGATTGGGTTTCTTTTCGTCAGCGTTACAGACACCTATGGCGTAAATGATTCGCTGTTAGCGTGCAATTCGGCTGCCGGCCAATCGCCAAACCGTCGCTACATTTTCGATAGCCGGTCAAAGGGCGCCTGAAACCGCTCAGGAGTGATGCGGGAAACATTACAGGGAAATTAAACTAAACCGCTGCGGATCACTTTATCCCCTTCCATCAAAGGAACAAGGGTCAACTTTGGAAGAGATCCCATCTTCGGACTCGCTAAAAGCCAGGGATCTCTCATCGTGGGGACCTGTCAAACGTTCCAGCAATAATCTCACGTCGCCTAACCAACATGAAAATCGTCTCAGTCCTAGGCGTTGCCCTAACTTTGCCCATAATCGTACTGTCGGCAACGACGTACGAGGTTGTCGTTGCTAACGCTGCCAAGCAGCAGATCTACACGCCAGCCAACCTGGTAGGTCACCCTTGCTCGGTCAAAACTCGCGCCATCCTGACCTTTCGTGTTCGTTGCCAGACCATCGCGACCGGCGACTCCATCCACTTCACATGGGCGGGAGGTCCCCACACCGTGACTCAGATGGGCGAAAACGGTGATCCATGCACGCCTTTAACCGGGGGCGTGAGCACCGGCAAGAAAAACGCCACGTCTACAGCCAGAATGACCTTCATTACGGCTGGGACCCGTCTTTTTGGATGCACCGTGGCCAAGCACTGCGTGAACGGCATGCAAATGACGGTCATCATCGAGGATGCACCGGAAGATGCTAGCTCCGCCGCTGTCGGATCAGCTTCCTCAGTTAGCACAGTGTCCACGCCCGTGGCATCCGTCACCGGCGTCGCCGTTCCCACTACAATTCCCACACCGGTCGCTACCAGTGCCAATACCCTTCCTGCTGCTGCATCGCCGCAGAGCACACCACCCGCTGCCGGAGCCCCTCCAACTGGAGTCGTCCACGTTGTTGTGGTTGGCCAAGATGGACTGTCTTTTGCGCCTGCAAATCTAACCATTGCCGTCGGAGATACGGTTCAATACAGCTTTGTCAAGAACACTCACAATGTGAAGCAAACGGCCACAAAGGATGACTGCAATCCAATGATCGGAGGATTTGCATCTGCAAACCTTCAAACAGGGGGCCGCTTCAACCAGACCTTTTCGTCTACAGGGTACAAAAAAAACTCTCTTGTTGAACTTTTGTTAGGTTCGATTCCTGACGTCTTTTGCTTCTACAGCTCTTTCTATTATGTTTGCACTTACGCTGTAGGTCGCCGAAGCAGCATTTTCTTTCCTGTACTCGCACTGACCTCGGTTTTTTGACTTCCGCAGAACCCTACGCACTGCTCCCTCGGCATGAAGGGACTCGTCAACGTTCTTTCGGCCAGCGATGCCGCGGCAGCAGCAGCGTCGGCGACTGCTGCTTCTACTGCCACATCTGGAGATATATCATCGAAGGCCTCGTGGGGAATCATGGCATCCGCACTGGGAGCTGCGATTGTCGTTGGCGGACTTACCCTGTAGATATCTCTCCCTCTCTACGTCCCTCCTACCCTCTCCCTCCCTATCAGCGTTCACTTCGAGGTGCATGCCCCCCTGCTGATGCCACAGTGTGGGAAGGGTTGGCTGTCAAAGAACAGGGATCGATGAGTCATGGCCCCCCAGCGACGATCAGAAAGGGGTCGACGCAGCCCTTTCCCCATACACAATCCCACACGGACACAGAAGGACCTGGGGAGACAATCCACATAGAACTTGTATGAGAAATACCACGAAGCATTCATCTTCTGTCAAGCTGGGACACGTATTCTCGAATAGCAGCAATGTCGGCTCGAAACACGCCTCCGCCGAAAGCGATCCCACCACCCATGGATCTGGAGGTCACATTGCCATCGGGAGGTCCCTTGCTCTCTTTCTTCCTGACTGCTTTCGGAGACCTGGACAATGCGGCCATCCTTACATTCACTCCGAGGGGGATGACAATCCGAGCTGCCAACGAACTTGTTCACGGGGGCGGCCTGAGAGTCACGGCAACCATAGATGCCCCTCCCTCGGCGACCAATCCACTACCTACATCGACCGAGAACTCCGGAGATGAAACGACCCATTCTCGCAGTACTTCGAATGCCCGGGACTCTACTGGAAGTGCGTCGGAAATACGTTGGGACAACGGCAGGCGGGTGTCCACCGGCAGTGGTGTCAATCCGGCTGGGACCATCGGTTCAGGGTTCAGGGGAAATTCCAAATGGGACAGCACTCGCAGAAGCTCGGGAGGGAGCGTGGTCGGCGTCGGGGGCGGTGGAGGAGGAGGTGCGAACGCGTCTGTTTCTGGTGGCAACAATGTGTGGTCCATCCCCGGGAGCCGACTGTCATCCTCCTCGACGCTGACCGTGCCGACTCCGCACAACAATCCGCCGCCATCATCTCAACCACCACTGCCGCATCAAGTCCCATCCCTTCATCCATCTCGTCCGCCATCGGTGGGGTCCGTTTCCAGCCTTTCCACCGGACCAACGTCTCGGCCAGCCAGCGAATCCGGATCCGATCCTCAGTCGTCGCCTAACGGGTCCACTCATGTTTCGGCATCGTCTTCGTCTTCGGTACAAAGCATCCTGCCTCGCTTCTTTCACGTTGGGGATGCAGGCTGGTCCAGCGCTTTCTCGAAATACGCATGCAGACGACCTATCGTTTCAATCGGACTACAAAGCAAAGGCTTTATCCACCAACTTGCGCTCGTGGATCCGGAAGATAGCGTCACTATTCGAGCCGACGTGGCTCCAGCGGGTCATGTGGTCCTTTACGAACTTTATTTCGAATCTCCAGGTAGATTGGGACTGCAAATACCGCGCAGAAAAGTGTGATACTGACCTGAAAACCCATTCTGCGAAATCAGATGGTGGGAAGAAGTGCTTGTTCGAGATGGATGCTCTTCCGCAACGACCCGAGTGGAGACCCGTTCCTAGGTCCGCTCCGGCTTCGCGTTATCTGCACGTGTCGCAGCTCGCATCGGCCGAATTCGCTAGAATCATCGAGGCCGTTGTTCGGGTCGGTGACAAAGGTATCATGTTAGTTTTGCGCAGTCCGTTCAAATGCATTTACTCACACGCGTACGCATCCCTCTCTCTAGTCGCGACAACGGCTACCAAATCTTCCGTGACATTTTGCACAACCGGCGTCGATGGAACCGTTCAAGTTGGACTAGTCCAAAGGCCGCGACGAGAAGACGATTTGGTATGTTCAGATATCGCCGCTATGGCCTTCCGTGCTTGAGTTAACCAACCCACTGTCATCCCAGGTTGACCGGTTCCGCATTCACTCGCACTCGCCACCACCAACTAACCCGCTCCGACAGCTACACGCCGCCCCGCACCTTCTTGCCGCCGCTCGGGCATCCAACGTTCCCGAGACCAAGGGATCAAGTTCCCTCTCCGCCTCTCGTTCCCGACCGTCTGCTCCCGCTACAGGCTCGGTGGTTCTTAGAATGGGGACCAAGGAGGAGAGCGGACTCTTGAGAGTATGCATGCCGCTTCTGGGATCGCATCAGAACATCGCAGATCCGGCGAGGATGCGGAAGGAGTCGGTGGTGGCTTGGTTGGAGTACGAGATGACTGGCGGATGTGTACAGCCAATCGGATAATCTGCAAGACCGCGGAAGAATACTCGAGATTGGATTACACCGAAAGATGAGAGACGACATAGAAATAGTATAGAATTGGGATAGCTACAATCAATCCCCAAGCATGAAAAACTAAAGAACTGAGTGTTTAGTCGCGGGTTCACAGAATGAGAGGATTGACAAGTGATCTTGCCCACTCGGTCACGCATCCCGGCCTCGCCACTCTTCGAATGTAGCTTCAAGTGGCGATTGGCAGAAGACGGTCAATGTATTCGGGGCTTTCAGGTTTCAGTGAGCGGTGATAGGGCATGCATGATGGAGTATCCATTGAGCTACCGGTATAACTCATGGGAAAGTGACTAGCACAATCCGAGTATCTCCCTCTGCCAGGAAAGAGATCCCCTTATAACGGAGTTGAATTGTAGTGGACAGCACATCAATTTTCAACTTTGCGCAAAAAAATTTGCCTTGTTATTTCTGTACCCCTGCACAGGTGGTCTTCCGCAGTGCTACATGCTCGATCCTACCAGGACTCGAACCTGGAATCTCATGCTTCGTAGGCATGCGCCTTGGCCATTGGGCCATAGGACCGTGGACCTCGACCTCGAATGTGCCATTGGCGCTGAAGACCGCCAGGCAAATTTGCTGTCGAAAACCGAGGACATCAAGCCTGCGAAAGGCCCAGAGTGCTGCCAGCGGTTGCGAGGCACGACCGTAGGATGTTCCAAAGCTTGTCTCATCATGGCTTCCTGGAAAATTGATGGTCTTGGTTTAACTTTAGTCCATGCTCGTGTGCCAAGCTATCGAATAAGTAGTCAAGTCAGTCTCGGAGTGCACTAATAACGAGATAGTTACGTTGAGAGTCATTCACGAATATCCGGTGAGGTGATGCTTCGTTTCGAGACACTGTAGGATGAGGACGTAACTGCATTGTCCCACAGATGTCGTGATCGGCACGCGCGCTATAGCGGAACAGGCAGCGATGGACAAGGTTGTGTTGTCGGAACCTATGACATCTGATGGGCTCGTTCTGGTACGTGAGAAACACTCCACCTTCCTTTAACAGCGGTCACCTTAAGATAACCTTAATAGTGTTCGTCTTCTTTGAGCCCGAGTGAAAGGTGATCGGATGTTCTCAATGACGCCCAATCATTTTCGTCTCGTTTACACACTAGACATGAGAAACAAGAACGGTGTTCACCAGCCACCGTTCTTATTTCGATTACAACTCTCGGAAGGCTTGGGATAGGTTGCTGAAAATAATGAGGTATTTCCGGTGCTCTTTGAAATCATTCTGGACATCCCCAGATCTTATCGGTCGTCCTGCCCCCACCAAATATACAACGCAAATCAAACCAGAATTAAATAGATCCTCGACGCCATCTGAATGGAGGCTGCTGGTCTCATAGCCGCAAAGCGATGACCCTGAACGCGGTTTCTGGTAATGTTTCTTGGGATTCGAGCCTGCGAACCCTTCGGCGGTTACTCCGAGCGGATGTCTGCGTGGGGTAAGGCCTTTCTGAGCGTCCAAGCCGTTTGCTACCCCAACGTAGCGGCGTTGTTTGCTCAAGAGAACAGGTCGTATGCTGGCCGTCGAGAACGCATCTCTCCCGTAGCACCCTCTTCATGACAAACCCCTGATCTCATAGCCGCCGATATCCCTGACTGGCCGCCAACCGCCGCCTCCACAAAATGACTGCCGCCGCTCCCGCCAAGATAACAATGTTCGTGATCTCGAAGAGAAAAAACTTGAAAGCCGCTAGCGGAGCGAAAAGATCAACTGTTAGCAGATCTCGCCAAGAAGAACCACACCCGTCGTTGCCAACCCGAAAGAGCTCTGAAAGAAACCAACCGGCGCCAGCATCCATTTCGCAGTCTTTCCACTCCGGGACGTGACGAGCCTCCTCCTCGGGAGTATCAAACTTTTTCACTTCGGAGGGATCCCAACGACCTTCCGGCGTCGAGTTCAAGGGGAGCGTCGTGGCTGCGCAACTGACGGGTTGCTTGCTTCCTGTTGACTTGCACCACGATTCATCGTCCTGGGGTATGGTATCTGGGAATCAGGAACAGATCGCAAGGGATGCATGCGTCTTCCTTTTCCGGGGAGTACCTGTTCGATCGGAGCACAGGCTTCGCAATCCCCTGACACCGCGCAAACGTAGAGCTTGATGTACGTGGGAGTCTGGTGGACAAGGCGCATCGATCCAGGAGCTGGTGCCAGAACCGATGCCGCCTCGCAGAGATGAAGGAGAAGAAACAAAGACAAAAGGAAGGCAAGTCGTGGGCGGTGCATGCTTCCCAGTAAATGGTGGGTTCCTGGCCGATTGTGTGGAGCCCAAGTCGGAACCTCCAACAAAAAAGTTCCCACGTCACCTTCTTCATGAGTCATCTTGAGACACACAGACACCGCATAATTATGCTAAAAGCGAATTGGATATAAATAAAAAAATGTACAAGCGGAACGCCTATGGTATAGAAGGCCGTTAACGGAAAATGAAAACACGCTCAAGACGGTGGAGGGTTGTTCGAGGGAAACCATTCGCGAGATCCGTCGGTGAAAAAGGGATAGTCGGTTGCGTGACTGCCAGACGACGCGTCCCGCTGTTGCATCAAGACGATAGATGGTGCGGAGCTTCCCAGCGGAGAGGTCAGCATGGCAGAGAAACTATCGCATATCCCGTACAGCGAGCTGCTCCTCGGTCGACCATTCTGCTGTTGCATGGCGGCAGCATGCCTTCGCGGCGGGAGTGGCTGGTGCGGATGCGCTTCCGACGTAAACATGTTGCCCGGAGTATCTTCGGGGATCGAGGGAGTGCTGCTCGGCTGGCCGTCCCGCCTGAAATTGCCGTACACGTCTAACGCCATCCAACTTCGGTGATGCTGCTGTTGAACAAGGCCATTATCACTCGAGAGGCGACGTGGAAGATCAGGTGCGGAATCCGCGTGATAAGATTCCAAGGGGTGCTGCACGTGTCGCATCGCAAGAAGATCGCTAGATGTCCGAGGGACCGGAGGTTCGTAAGGAATCTCGAAATAGGACCGCTGTTGCTGCTGCTGCGCACTGGGGCTGACAATTGGTTGTGATTGCATGAATGCAAGTGGGGAGACCGAGCCAAAGGCAAGTCCAGACCGGGGAGCGGGTGTCAATCTCGGGGCTGGAAGGGATGCACGTCGCTGCCGCGGGGCCTGCTTTGGTTTTGGTGGTGGTAAAGGTGATTGCGACGACGACCCTTGCTCGACCTTCGCAACAGCGAAAGGCGGGTCGACATGAGCACCGTCGAGCGATGCTATGTTCGAGTCACTGCTCGTTGCCAACGTCGAACCGCGTTTTGGGACGTCATTTTTGGCATAGTGCCTCTGCGTATGCCGTTGGAGCAGATCCGTCCTCACAAATGTGCGCTCGCAGAACAAGCATTCGTAAATGGTGCTTGCTGAATGATTGAGTTGATGTCTAACGAGGTGGTCGGCACGTGAGAACTCTTTCAGGCATCCTGGATGATCGCATGCATGTCGGCCGTCCCCGCGCTTCCGGTTCCGAGGCGCGCGACGGGTTGCCGTGCTCCGAGCCTTTGCTCCGCGGGTGGCCACGGGCGTTTCTGCAGGGAGAGAGGCAAGGGCGGCGGAGACATCCTCTACTTGAGCTCGTGGTGTTGTGAGGTTGACCGGTTCCTTAGCCGGTTGCTCCTGATGTTGCAGCTCAGCGTGCTGCGGTAAGTCCAGGTGTTGATACTGCATGTGAGGAGAGTGCTGCTCGACTTGCTGGGTGGCTTCCGAAAGCGGGCGGTAGGGGTCGAATGGAGGCAGAGTCATAAAGCTGCGGGCATGGATCAGTGGGACCGCGCGCTTATCGCTGCCGGAGCTGGGGCCGGACGTGGCTGGTTGCCGATCTGGCGGTTTCTGCTGCAACTGGTTATGTTGCCGTCTCCATCGTTCCTCTGGCGTTAAATCCATGGGCAAAGAACGCTGCAGATCGGACCTCAGACGAAGCCGTTCGGCAGCACAGAAGGGGAAGGCCGGTGAGTCAGGGCCAGGGGAAGAAGGCGAAGGCTTGTAGAGGTACACAAAGTACTGCGAGGACGGACAGGAGATAGTGAGTAGATGAATGGAAGGGAGGCTGAAGACGGTGAGATGTAAATGCGGCGGCAGGAAATTGGGG
>JADGJA010000626.1:0-13672 GCA_027596035.1 Thoreauomyces humboldtii | reverse complement strand
TCACAGAAGTAACGGGCTGGCCGGGTTTTTGACTGCTCGAAACAAGTAGCGTTAGACCTGACATCTGGCTCGCAGCCGGCAGAACGAGACAGGTGTAAGTAACAGCCAGCCGACCTCCAGGTATGGATAGAACGTCGTCAGCGACAACAATCGATGCCGAATAAGGCCGAACTTTCCGCATGACGCGGTCGTCGTGATGATCGTATAAATGATAGCTTCATGTATCACCATCGCAAATACCCCTCTGTAGCCTGCATAAATCCTCTTGGTTCATCACATCCGAGAGGCCATCTATTAACGGTCGACATTATCGCCGAGCGCGAAGACTAAAGAATAGGCGAGACGTGAACCTGCGTAAACCCCGTTGCTGTCGAATCTGGATACGGATGCACCGACGTCACATGTAGTTTCTTCGACATGGAGCACCATGTATTTATGATCGTCATGTCTAATATGATCGTCTTGCATGTGTTCTTAGAATTGCTCAAGCCACCAGCGGGACGATCAGATTTTCCTTGAACTATGCAGCGTCCCTCTTCGCCACGGTGATCGTGACAGCCTTTATCATTTGGATTCGAAGAACAACGATCTCAACGGCTTCAATTTGAAGAGCACAGAACAGGTCCTCGATGTGTTCGAAATGTTTCAGAGTAAATTGTAGATGCGACAGTGAACTGATCGTTGTGTTGTCAGGGAAACAAGGACTATCCGACCCACCGGTCAACCAGAAGAAGCATGTGGCGGTTGGGCGGTCCTCCGCTGGCACTGTAGTCTGTCTCAGCGTCCTGATGTTTTGGCAAAAACGATCGCAAAAGGAGTTTCCTGACAGTGACAGTCAACGACGGCGGCAAGCTCACATCACATTCAGCTCGTATGAAACCTTTGGCTATCCATTATCGACCTCACATGCGCTTTGTCCGCTCATATTGGATGGCCAGGAAAAGTGGGAGGAGAGGAGCGTGTGCGCAAGGGGCAGAGCAAGAAGCTGTCGAGTCATCCCCAATTTCTCTGTCAAAGGTGTCGGAACCGACCGAACCACGACGTGTCGGTCTCTCACGCGTCCACGCGCATCCTGGCAGCCGCTCGTCGGAACCACGACCACACCATCGCACACTTTGATGAGCAGGGCCCCACAACACCTCAAGCTACAAATACTCGGACGCATCTCCACACGAGCTCAGGATGAAGTCATCCACACCATTCAAAACTTCTTACGATCATGACCCAGTTCGACAAAGTCGCAGAGACCTCGTTTGGCAGAGCTGCCCACATCCTCCGACAGCGCATGCAGCAACCACGGGGACGGCCCCTTGCCAAAGCGGGAGCCCTGATCGTGGGTTCGGTACTCACCTACAAGTACCTCAAATCTGACTATTCCTTCTTCACGGTATCAAGCTTTCATACTACTCCATGACAATCAACCGCACAGACAGCTCATAGCGACTTCTCTTCTTCGTCAGGTCGTTCCCGCGGGCCACGTTGGCGTCCTCGATCGATTCGGAGTGGTTCAACCCACGATCCTCCATCCGGGATTCAGTTGGAAATCTCCGTTGGAAAAGTGCGTCCGGATATCGACGAAGACGCAATTGGAGGACTACGCTTGCACGGCTCCCAGCAAGGAGGGTCTTTCCATCAACATGGCTGTGTCTGTTCTGTTCCGTCTCCAACCGGAAAGGTAAACGGATATTTCAACCTCATTCGTCTGTCATCCTTACATCGGAAAGTCTAACGTCCGTTTTCGCGAATGACCCGCAGCGCCGCCGAAATCTACAAGACCGTGGGTCCACAATACCTGGACGTCGTCTTCCGTCCCCAACTCCGTTCCAGCATCCGAGACGTGACGTCCCTGCACGAGGCCAAAGACCTGTACAACTCGCCGAAACGCGAGGAGATGACGCTTCGAGTCGAGAAGACGCTTCGCTCCTCCCTCGCGTCGCGGGGGATCCAAGTGGAAGAGGTCCGATTCCGGGATCTGACTCTACCGGCCCGGTTGACGCAGGCCATTGAGGAGAAACTGAGGGCGGAGCAGGGGAGCATGCAGATGCATTTTGTTCTGGAGAGGGAAAGAGCTGAGGCCGAGAGGAAGGCTATCGAGGCGGATGGGATTGCTAGATTTCAGAGGATCGTCGCTGAGGGAGTCAGTCAGAATCTGTTGAGGTGGAAGGGAATCGAGGCGACGGAACGGTTGGCGAATTCGCCCAATGCCAAGATTGTGGTCATCGGAGGTGGAAAGGACGGGTTGCCCCTGATCCTGAATCAGTGAAATAGATTCCCAATCGATGACAATAGATACGCCAAGCTCTTCTTCGCCACGCCCCAAGAACTCTCACGACTGCTCCTCTCCCAGCTTCTCCTCCATCTTGATCTTCTTCAAGGGTGGACCATCCAGTGCACGACTTCCGTCCAAAGCTCGTTTCACCAAAAGAGCGGCCGCCTTGTTTCCAGCGACCAGGTCCATGTGATCCTCGTTCCACGTATCGGCCCGAAAGAGTCTCATGACATTGGGCAGGAGCGCCATGAGATGACTTCCCTCGCCATCCTTCAGGTTCTCCAAGATGGAAGATATCCTTGAGTCCATCTTGGTCATCACGATCTCTCCGTGAAACGAAGGATTCCCACTGGCATTCCCATTGCCGTCCTCCGCCTCCTTCCTGTCCACACTCAACAACGTCTCAGCCAACAGACACATGCACCGAATCTGAGCTCCCGACTCTGAATCCTCCGAGATTCCTTCAAACATTTCTTGAACCGCCTCCGAGATGAGATACGTCTCGGGTTTAGCTTTGGATTTCCTTGCTCTCTTTCGAGCGTCACCGACGACATGCTTCAAAGTGGCTTCGAAGCTAGCGAAGGCGAGGTCGGGCGCCTGCAGGAGGAGTTTGCTTATGTTGCTAGACGAGCCTCGCGCGCTGAGATACAGAAGGATGCCGACCAGGGTTTCAGGCGTGGCTTGCTGCAAGGCGGTTTGGAGAGCAAAGTTGTGTCGTTGGAGGGTAGGAGGCTGAGGTATGGTTTCGACGTCCTCGAATATGTCCTGATGGGGGTGCTCTTGCGGTGTTGGACATGTTAGCGATGATGTTGCCTTTTTGGGTTGGGAATGTAGTAACAACGGACGAGTCAGTAGCGCAAGGTGGCAACTGGACGCGAATGAGAGGTGCGCACCAATTCCGCAGACGTTGACGTTGACCTCGGCGTCGGTGTCGGCGTCGGGATCGGCGTCTGCACAGGCACTGAGCTAGGCGGTATAAGCGCAGGCAAGTTGTCGCCCGAAGTAAGCATGTTCTGTGCGCAAGCCGTTTCTGGCGTGATCATAGGGAGTGGGAAAGGTTGCAACTTGCAACAGCTTGTGATCTGGAAGTGCGTCCGAATCCCCTGGACCAATCGCGCTGACAGCGGCGGGCTATATATTCCATACCTGACATAGCCAGGACGACAGTGTCTATCCAAGCGTCAGTTGCCAGCTTGATAGCATTTATCATCACGCCGCGAGTTGTCCACTACGTAGTATATAGAATCAAGTGACCAGCACCGTCCTCCGGATCAGCTCCTTCCCAATCAAACCATACAGTTGCCGAACATCCTCCTTGTTCTCCTCGTAGGTGTCGGTCCTCTAGGAGTGATGTACCACATACCCGGAGTGAGAACAACCATCAAAGTCCCTGTCAATAGGGGACGCATCTTACCGAAAACGGAACCAACGTTCCGTCCTCAAACGCGTAGAGCGCGCTGACTTCGCGGTCCGTTACGCTCGACAGAGTTCCCGCGTCCGCGACGCGCAGTCGATCGATCCCGGAAGCGGTGTCGGCGTCGGACGATGGGGAAGAGAGCGGCGCAATCTTCTCTTGGTCTAGGATCGGGAGCGCAATTTGTGTGGGAGTCCACGTGTACCGCATCTAGTGGTTGAAGCATTAGCTATGTGGGTCACTGTCAGTGTCCCATGCTTGATACAAGGTGCTGCTGCGCTACGTGCAAAGTATCAAACGAGTGAGACGGACTTGTAGCTACAGAATCAGATTTGACTCATCCGATGGATGGTATTGCGCTTTATACAGCATCTTCTGGCAGCTATGTATATAGAAGCCTACACATGAATGATAAGATTGGTTGTGTAGCACATGTCGCAAAAAGACCGCCTCCGTACCCATGTAGTAGTAACGCAATGTCGGGATCTGCTTCATGAGAGTCCTGACCAGCACGATCTCTCTCAAAGCCGAATAAGTTCCCAGACTTAGATGGCCGTACGCTGGATCGTACATGAAGTATACGCTAGACACGCAACTTGGAAGCACGTCCAGCACCGCCACCGCTATCAGCTTGCCGTCGATCCGATACGACTGGTGAAACGTCCCAAAAGGGATGGATGGCGAGGCTGTCAGAGGAGAGTCGACCAGAAACTGAATGTATCCTTTCTTGGTGTGTTTTTCTGGTGGATCCTTGTGGATCACAGTTTGGTAAGTTCGGTAAAGGGCATATGTTTCCTCTGTAAATGTAGCGCGAGCGATGGTAACGGTGACAGTGTGGGATGGCGAGGAGGCGGTGGTCGGGGCTTCGGCTTCCTGAATGAGTTGTGCGATGTCCGTGATGGGTGGTGCATTTTTCTTCTTTGGCTTTGATGGTGGCCGATCCGGTTTTATCTTTGCCGTTTTCGGCTCGGTTCTCAAATCTGCTGTCACAGATGTTGGCTTCGTCGTGGCCTCCTTCAATGCGTCTGCGGCAGCCGGATGAACGTCGTCCTTCGATGGCGGATCGGTTTCGGCGTTCATCGATGGAGCTGGCGGTGGGACCCGTGATGGTTCCTGAAACACCTCCTCCATTGGCATGTCGTGCGTAGCATCCACAACCTCGCTCTCCACCACCGCCGCCTCCCCTCCGTCCTCCTCCTCCTCCTTCCCACCCTTCCTCTTCACCCCAACGCCGCGTTCCAGAAACTTGCGCATCTTCTTGACGACCTTCTTATGTCCCTTTCCCGGAGCGTACTCTTCGACGCGACATCTGATCGTGAGCGGCGGACAGCAAGAAGTGGTGACCGTAGGCTTGTAAAGGTACTTTCCGCTCCGTCGCCACCCGCGGTCAATGAGGTCCTGATAGTCGTTCGGTGAGAGCTCGTAGGCCCACAATCCGACCGAGTGCGACGAGTCGGTCTTGGAGTGACAGTAGCCGCATGAGGAACTGCCTTCGCCGGTAGGGGCTACGAAGGAGGACGGACGACGTGACATCTGTTCTTGGCTTGGGTTCCTTTGAAGAGGTTGGGAAAGTCCAGCTGGCCTCGATCCTCGAACCTCCGGACTGACTACGGCACTTGTGGGGTCAGACAGCAGCATCACCGGTACCAAGAACCCGGGTAGCACCAGGTACCTGGTATCGCAGTGTGAATGTAGAACAGCGTTTCGGTACACAGTTTGACTCCGTGCGACTGTACTGTACATCATGCCACGCTCCACACAGCACGAGAGAAAGACACTCGACGTCCTATCCCAATGGACCCCCAATCCGACAAGAGTTCGGCGGGTTGTTTGCGTTGAGCCACCCGTTTATGACTCTTCTCCGTACAGCACGTACGAGTACACCTTCGCCCTGTCGCCCCCCCACACATGCGTGTTATCTGCGCAGCCCTTCGAACCTCTCGCCTTTCCATTAGCACACCTGCAGCTCCTGCCTCTCCACGAGTCGACGTTTCGTTGCCCAAGATCGCAGTAGTCTCCATCTCCTCGCTGGTCCGCTTTACCTGGTTTCCGCATTTCCCCAAGTGGTCTCGCAATTGCACACCATGGCACCTCACGACGCCGACGCCGTAGATCCATCTGCCACTCCAACCACCATCAGCCCAGCTCGCAGTGTCCTTCCAGCCTCCCCGGCAGCCGTCACGGCGCAACCCATCGCTCTCTCCACCCCACCCGTCCTCGACCTCTCACCAGCTCGAAAACAGGCGAGCCCCCCTCCCATCAACGGCGTTCCCTTCCACACCCCTGCCACGACCTCATTAACACCCCACCACCACCACCACCAGCTCTACAAGCCCACCCTCGTCCGGATCCTCCTGTCGGCCATCAAGGCATGGTCTACGGGATACGCGACGGGAGTGGTACCCGCCATCGTGGGACTGGTCCTCAAGCACATCAAGGGTCGTCCTCTTTCGGCGCTTCCCCAAGGAGTCTGGCAGGTCCTCGTCAAGGGACTCAGGAACAGGATGCCCTGGTTCTTCATGGCTCTCATCGGAGGGTTCAGGGCTCTGGACAGAGGGTGCGTCGAGGTCACTCAGCTCGTTCAACGCATCCAGAGCAAGGGTGAGGGAGGGTTCAAGGATGTCGCACCCATCGACATTGCAAAGGCAATGGAATCCGACACGGGCGTTGCTATCGCATCGGCGCAAGCGGTGGTCCTCCGAGATGCCAAGACCCCACTTCCGAAACCACTCCACCACGACGCCGACACGTTCGCTCCAAGCACCTTCATCGCGGCCACCGTGTCGTCCGCCTTGGCGCTCCTGGTCGTGAAACCGGCCCAGAGGGTCGATTTCGCCATGTTCACGGTCGTGAGAGCTTTGGATTCGTTGGCGAGTTTCCACGGAAAGGACATCAGGAGGAGGATGAGGGAGAAGGGTGTGCCTGAGCTGGTCATCGACAACGGTGATAGCGTGGTGTTCATCGCTTGCGCTACCCAGATCATATTCTGTTGGCTTTACTTGTGAGTTTGTCGTGTGAATCGTCGACCCTTTGGTGGCCGTCGTACTGACGGAACGAGCGGTTTCGTTTCCCATGTTTTAGCCCGCAAGCTCTGCCCGCAGCATACGTCAAGTGGTAAGATACGGCAACTGGCATTCCCTTTCTGAACCCTGCAAAAAATGCTCACACCATCTCCCACTTCTACAGGATTTCCCAAATGTCGCACTTCGACCCCCGTCTCCTCGAAGCCGTCCGTCTGCTCGGTCTCGGAACGATGAAGTACGGCGTCGAGACCGGACACGGAGCCCTCCTCGGCCCCTACTGCGAGTCTCTCGGTGTACCCTACGGAGCAGGCAACCCGGCCAACGGCTTCATCCCCTGCACCCTGATCCACCCTCAGTCGACCAACTGCACGACCCACCTCGTCAACAGCGTGTTCCGTCAAGGCTTCGGCGACGCGGCCAGGATCTACGTCCCCGTCCACCTCCTCCCCGCCATCCTCTTCCACCCTCGTCGCTTCGTCGACCATCCCGTCCGCACCGTCAAGCAGGTCACCCTGGCGGTGACGAGGAGCGCCACGTTCCTGGCCCTCTTCATATGCGGGGTGTGGGCTCCCATATGTCTCCTCAGGAACGCCACCCGACGGGACTCGATGGTGGGACCCGCCCTCGGATCCCTGCTGTGCGGGTTCAGCATCCTCGTCGAGAGGAAGAGCAGGAGGAGGGAGATCGGACTCTACTGCGTGCCCAAGGCCGCAGCGGCCGCCTGGTGGATGGTCAGGAACGGGAGGGTCACGGGAAAGGTGGCCGGAAAGGTCCCCAGGTTGCCCGGCATGGACGTCGTGGCCTTTGCCCTGGGCATGGGGTATCTGCTCACCGCTTTCCAGGGAAATCCGAACGCGCTGAGACCCGCCGTCAGAGGCGTGTTGGGTTTCTTCCTGGTCTGATTTCCCCCCAACCCTCCTTTCATCGCCATTTCTCCCCCCATCCTCCCGTGCCCATTGTCTATACCCCCTTAGCCGTACACCGCTGATGGCTCTCCCGTACGGTTTCGTTTTTCGTTTTGTTCTTTGGACTACATTCGTTCCTTTCTCCCTGTTTTGTCGTACCCCACTTTTTTTTTAACACCTGTCATTATGGCGGCTTGACCATCGGTCAGTTCGATGGTAGCGAGAGGACTACAATTTTTTAAGGTTTGATATTTTGGTTAAGGCGAACGACGTATGATTGTACAATCACGTATCTACACAATGACACAATGTCCCATTTCAGGCCAACCCCACCACCTGAGGGCTACCTGAACTGCAACTCCTACATTCGGAAATGAAAGTCTCCTCACATCACCGGGTCATGTTTCTTTTGAACCGTTTTTCTCACTTCGCCGCAGCGGCTGCAGCGGCACGACTACGCGTCTGTCGCACGCCAGTCGTCGACGTAGCCGGTGGCTGACCGGTTGTGGTTGCAGGTCCAGTCTTGGTCGAGGGAGGTTTGACGAGCGACGTCGCCACACCTGTGCAAAAACACACACACACAAACGACCATGAGATTTTCAACGCTTTTCACCTCTCCCCTTCCTCGTTTTCCGACTGCTCCAAAAACGTTGGGCTTTGTCTCCATTGGACTCACCAGCGACTTTTCCACCCGTGGTCGTGACACGAGGTTGCGGGGCACCGGCAAGACCGATCGAAGTCTTCAAAGTGGTGGTGGTGGTGGTCGGAACCCTACTTCCGAACGCGGCGCCTACGGAAGGACCTCTCTTGGAAGCCACGCGTCCCGGAGTCGTGGTGCCGATGGTGCCCGCCGTGGTCCTGTCTCCCTTGCCCGGGGCGTGGGCGTCCGGAGCGAACCTGACCGACCCGGAGGGACCAACGGTGGACGACGAGGTCTCCGTCCTCGGTGGCTTGAGGATCCTCGAGCTCGCGGTCCTCCTGAGCGTCGGTTCTGTGACGACTGGTTGTTGAGGGTTGTTGTGGGTTGCGGCCTTCGTGCCAGCGAGACGAGATGCCGGCAGGGATGTTGAAAGGAAGGCAGGTGCAGCCAGCGCCGGTGGACCCATCGAAAACCTGATCGGCTTGGGTGTTAGGACGCGTTTAGGGGACCCGATGGTGCTCGTTCCGCTCTTGAATGGGGTAGCAGGGTTTCTCGGGCCTGTCGAAGAGTCGGAGGATGACGAAGCCGAGGAGCTCGAGATGGGTCTGACCGGCATGCTTGGTTTAACGGACTTGTCAGACGAGATGGTGATAGGCTTTGGGGCAGCGGAGCGCGCGACGACGCGCTTTCTGAGAGGGATCTCCTTGTTCGCGGGAAGTCTCTGAGGGAGTTGGGACGACGTGGTGTTTGTTTGAACGGATGATGGACGACGGAGTGTCGATGATGATGATGCACCCTGGATGGAGGTGCTGCTTCGGTTCGCTTCTGGTCCAGCGGTCTCACCTACGCGTCGCCGTTTGTCACCCGCAGATAACGAGAGGCTGCCCAGTTCTTCCATGAGGGACTGGATGTTGTCCACCGCTACGGTGATGCTCACGCGCGGGTTGAGTTCCAAACCGGCAGAAACCGAGTTTGGAAATGCTTCTATTTTCAAGGGAAAAGGAAATTCGATCAGCCGCGCATCAGTCCACATGTTTGAGGGCCTCTTAGGGTACCTTTCACTGCCAAACAAAATCGGATGGCCGTTCCAGCAGTCACGCCCATTCCGCGTAGGGTATCCACCGTCAGGGCTCTGGCCACTTTCCAGTCGTTGATGTCCTCCTTCTGAAAAATGGGTTCCAGGATGGACAGATCCTTCTGAGCGAGGAACTTAACAATCGTCATGGCGTCTCCTGAATGGACATGGGAAGGCGTTAGCGTCCTTTCACAGCCAATCATCGAGATAGCGGTCAAATATCATACCATCGAAGAACTCTGATCGCTTTATCTCAGTGCTGATGTGGGCGCTCTCAATGCTGTTGGGCACGAATTCTGGCTCGGCCGCAGCCGCCATCTCGGGAACCGCGTCATCGACCTCCATGGCGTCCTCTCCTCCATGGTCCTGATCCAGTCCGGAGAGCTCTTGGTCCGTGACGGTCTGCTCCACGATGTCGTTGATCGTCTGCTCACTGACGTGGCTGGCGGCATGCGAGCGATCTAAGGTTTTCTCCTCTGACTTCCGCGGGCTAGAGGACCGCGAGAGATGTCGAGTATGGTTCTCCTCGTTCTCTTTTTCCGTCGAGCTGTTCGAATGTTCTTCCTTCTCGGTGACGGGGACGCTTTGGGTTATCTTCGCGGAGGGGCTGGGATATCCCGGGAAATCATCTCCCGCGACGGTGGCGACCCCGGATGGGGAGAGGACCGGTGCTTCCGACGCGTTCGTGTCCTGCGAGGTGAGGACACCGTCGCCGGCGGCCGCGGTTCGCTCGAGGTAGGTAGCATATGCTGCTTTCAGTTGAATGGTCTTACAGCGAGGTAAGTCAGTGCTTATCTGGGAGGAGCGCGCGAGCGCGGACGAGACAGGATCACCTTCTTCTTGGACAAGCCCTTGACGCCTGCTTCCTTCAGAACGGCCAGGAGCTGTGCCCGGTTGAGGTCGCTGGCCGGCGTGGATTGTGGTGTTCCCATCATCTTGAGAAATGTGATCTGCAGGAAGGGTCCAGGTCAGCGTCCGTCCTCAGCCAAGGTACGTGTTTCTGGACGGGGGAGACTCTTGCCTACCTCTGTCGCACGCTACTACTGTAGCTGTCTGTCCCTCTCTCCCCTTCTTGGACCTGTGGGATGGTGATGGGCTGTGGTGGTGTTGGGGAAAGATGGAAATCTGCTGTCGCTGTGCTGTGCGGTGAGCAGTCGGGGAACCCGGTGGTTTGGTCCGCACACTTCGGACACCGCTCTCATCACCTCTCTGCGCAGTTTTCTCGACGAGGGTCAAAACCCTCAAGACCTCGCAACAGCAGAGGCCAGAGATGAACGCTTTCGAGTAAAAAAAAGAGGCAACGGACGGTGTCGTCAAGAATCCGGTGCAAAGCGCTGCATGGAAGTCCTCCCCCCCTCCCCCTCCGCGCCAATACCACACGAGGCCGGCTGCTCAAGGGGCTCTCTCCGTTTTGGCTCCGGATTGCCAAGCAAGCGCTTCAAAGCCGTGGCTCCAGAGTGACTAGAGTGCACCCTATTCACCGTAGCTTCTTGATAACCATTACAGGTGCCCTGTACACGATAACGGGAAGTAAGCCTCGTTTTTGCTGCGGAAAAGCAAGATGATAACGGTCTGTCGAACTATATCACCCGGTGCGGCACGACGACGTTTTTCGCACTCAGAGTCCCCGCTGTCTCAGGCTTTTGGGCAAAGTACGCAAAAGGGTAAAGAGGAGAATATGCGGGGGGCGGGGGAAACAGTAAAAAGGATGCGCACTCTGGGATGTGCGGGACCGGTCAGGGAAAATCGTTTTTATAAGGCAAATCAAACACAGGGAATAACAATAAGCGTCAGGCATCAGATCACCGCTCCCACTTCAGAATTCCCGATCAAGTTCTCGACACCTGCACCATAGCAGCCACACTCGGCACGATGCCATTCAACGCAAACAGGTAGTAATATCCACTGACGACCCACGGCGCACTGGCAGTAGGAACGGTGACGACCGCCGTCGTGGTCCCGCTGACGACGTGGAGGGGAACCCGCAGCTGATCGTTCTGAACGCTGTGGGTCACGCTCGCGAGTCGGATCAGCTCGAAGGAACATCCGATGGTGGGACATCCCGTCACGGTGATCGTCATGCTGCCGCCCAGGACGAACTTTTTCCCGTATGTGGTGGATGTGCCGCTTACGGATGTGATGACCGGGATCGTGGCGCCTGTCAGAAGGTATGGGGGTGTGAAGACTTCGGCGTTGAAGTGCACGTTGCTGGTACAGGGAGACTTTCCCGGCCTGTGTGTTTGAATGAAAGAAAAGTGGAAAAGTGGTTGATGCGCTTCATCATCCAAGCATGCCGATGCAAGCCAATGCGGATGTAGATTGGATCAAGTCTCTCACTTACGTCGTGCATCCGTTCTGAGCCGCACCACCTCCCGCCACCATGACACGACCGTCGGGCTGCAGCAACGCGAGGGAATGATAGTTCCTCGCCACCTGCATCGGCGTCATCTGATTAAACTTTCCCGTGCTCGGCGTCCAGATCTCGGGCGTCAAGACACCGTATTGGTCACTGCAAAGAGGAGCAAAGTTACTCGCATCAGTACAGAAACGCTCACTGCGTTTTGGACAGCTCTCCTTTCAAAATCACCTGAACAAAGCGATGTTGGTCTGTCCACCGACGACAAAGACCTGTCCTCCAGGCATCACGATGGACTGAGAAAACGTTCGGTTGTGATACATAGGGCCGAGAGCAGTGACGACGGGGGTACCACCAGCGGGGAGACCGGTCGCATCGATCTTGTAGGCGGCGTTGCTGGAAGGCATGCCGACCGAACTGTTCGAGTTGCCATAGTAAGGCGCTCCTGTCAACCATCAAAGTGTAATACAGAAGGTTACGCAAAAGCCAAGTCGCCGGAAAACCAACTGATTCCGAGTTTCCGATTCGCTTTACCTCCAACTTTCAACATCAGGCCAGGAGCGTACTGGATTGCGTTCCCGTTCATGGAGTACTTGTCGGTCCCGCGGTTGCCCAGGGCCGTGAGCGTGCCCTTGACGGTGTTTAAAGTGTTCATCTCGACGACGGGACCCGCGTGGAACACCATATCGTCGCCTGCTGTGCTCTTATACGCGAACAGCCCTGGAAACCAAAGCCAAGAATCAGCTTCTCATCTTTCGATGCCGTCGTGGCAAGTCGACTCACATGCATGGTTGTCGCTCCTATAGATCCCCTCGGGATCTGGGTTCGGTTGACCGGCAACGACGCCGCCTATGATCTGACCACTTCCCTTGTTGCTGATGACCCAACTTCCCACGCCGTTGGTACTGGGTGTGAAGAGTTCACCGTCCTTGTATCCCACTCCGAACGTCCTGTACTTTCGCTCGAAACTGCCACCGATCGTGAACGCCTTGTCGCCGGTCGTCAGCACGTTGGCGTTGTATCCACGCGGTATGTTCCTGTAATGCCAGTTATGAGACGGTTAGAAAAGGCGACCCAACTGGCGAAAGACTGAGGAGCGCTTTACATGTAAGCAGCCTGCTTGAACGTCTTCGTCTTGATGTCGAAAAGTACGGTGGCTTCGGGACCCGATCCACCGACCGACAGGATGGAGCCGTCGGGAAGGTTGGTGGTTCCAGGACAGAACATTTCGCTCGTGACGGTGGTCTGAAGCGTGATGGGACCGGACGCCTCGATGTTGGACAGAGTAGTGATCACGTAGTTCGTCCTGTTCCCGTTGGTCGTCCAATACTGATTGACACATCCATCATGTCCATCAGTCATTGACCGAATCCGAAGACGCTAGATTTCGATTCCCATACCTCATCGACCCACCCACCAGCCGAGACGCCCGACCACAGCAAGACTTCACCAGTCGGCAGAACGGCCCCCGAGAGCGGGGAAAGAGGCAGGGGCAAGATGCCCGACCAACTTCCCAAGGACACGGCCGCCCGACTCTGGAGACTTGACCCCATGTGCTCGAGACCGATGACGGCGCGCGGACATCTTCCGGTGCCTGCCGACACGACGCCGGCGAGACCCGCCAGTGCGAGGAGTGATGCTTTCATGTGCGATGGACTGGAAAGATTCCTGGGGATGTGAAGGGAAAATCCAAGGATTGCTTTCTTTAAAGTGCGGAAAGTATGTTTGAGCTAATGGTAAATAAGAATCTCGGGGCGAAAACGCCGGGTGGGTGCCAGACAGCGCCCCGATGGAAATGCTTCAATGTGGCGCCGGGCCATGGCTATTTCAAGTGTCCTCTGCATGACAGTCCGTGGGATACGCGCGGAAAGAAGACCGAACGTAGCTGGACCCTGGTTTCCGGAATGTGGTACCCCGATATCGTCGAACGGCCGTGCTGATCCGGACGCTGGCCATGGTGAGAGAGAAGTGAGGGGGGAGGGGGTTGGGG
>JADGJA010000625.1:0-13681 GCA_027596035.1 Thoreauomyces humboldtii | reverse complement strand
GCCAACCTCCTTTCCCTTTCGTTTTCCCTCCCATTGCTCACGCGACAATCCCGCAGGTCCACCATTGGAATCGGAAGGTTCAGACGCATCCACCCGGACGACGGCCACACGGGCCAACAAGTTCACGAACACGAGCAACCAGACTTACGGATGGCACACCAGGACGTTGGTCCGGAACACGGATCCGCGGTTCTTCCATCCGAAGGTGGAGACGGAGATCACGAAGATGTACGGCGCGGTCGTGACCAAGAAGGAGGCGGGGAAGGATGCAAAGGAGAAGAAGTAGGGGAGGGGGACGTAGAGTGAAACGCGGGTTAGGTTAGTGTCTGGGGCATCGACTCTTTTCTCTGCGAGAATCGGAATTTTGGGGGAGTCGGATCCGCTTTCTGGTCCGATCGGTGCTCGTGCCATCCATGCGTGTCCAAGGATGGCCAAGCCGTATTCCTTTTTTGCGGTCCAAGGATGGCCAAGCCGCACGTTCTTATTCCTGGCCAGTACCTGTCAAAACCCCACAGTCGTGCCATCGCCAGTCAGATATGCTCGCACCCGGACGAAAGTACGTCTTGCGAGGAGAAGTGGGAGACCCTGTGTAAGCTTGCTGGGATATAGCTTGGATCGCCTGCTGACATGAGCAAGCGACTCGAGAGACGACTACCCGGGAGTTCATGGCAACAACGCTTGGAGAGACTTCACAGTACGAGGTCGATTCCATCCCGGTTGCAGATATTGCATGATGCCAACGAATGCTGAGGCCTGAAGGAAGTAACAAAGACCAGGATATATATCTTGGTGAAGTGGAACCTTTCCGGGGACATTCTTGATAGTCAAGCAGTTATCATGATTTAGTCAGCGTAATCGGACAGTTCGAAATGACAGATCTTCACACTCACTTCCTCGACCGAATCACATGAGACCTGATGAATGTCCGGGACCCCAGAGTGCAGGCATGATCTCGTGGCGATGCACGGGTTTCAGGAGGGCGGGGAATTCAAAAGTGCAGTCGCAAAATGGGCAGATTCCCACGCATACTTTGCAAATCCGAAAGCTCGCGATCCGCGAAACTTACTTAGCCTTTCCAAAGATCCCACACAAAGTAACAGATTCGGGAAGAGTACTTACGGTACTGATGGATATGAGTAAGTGAGTTGAAATGTTGTGAAGTGGCAAGATCCCGTTCTCAAGAAACGCAGCTGCCCGGACGCGATGGCCGGGACTCCCCGCAGCACACGATTTGGCTTGGATAGCAACTTGCACGTTTCCACAGGCTCCGAGCCTGGGGGGAAGGTGGGTGCAGGTTGGGGGGCGTTAGGCTGTCCAGGACCCGCTTGTCTCCCGCAAGGGATGCGCAAGGACGCTCTTCGTCGTAGTCGACGCCCCCTTTTGCACCTTTTTTCGCGTCTGCACGACTTCGCTCTAATGCCTTGCAAGAGTCTGAAGGGGGAGAGAAGTCTGGTCAAAGTAAATACAGGTTGTGGCCTACTATAGGATGTCCGGGCCTCGCTTGTCTCCCGCATGGCTCCTTTCGTCTTAGTCGACGCCCCCTTTTGCACCTCTTTTCGCGTCTGACATCCAACCAAGTCACAGCGTCTGAGCGGGCATCGTGCACAAGATCTGCCCGTGCGCTACACCGGTTTCGGGGAGATCATGCAGATCCTGAGGAACGTGGCGGTCAGATTGCATTCCTCCGCGGCCGTCGCCAAGCAGGACTGGACTGTCGGGGTCGACCGCCAGATCGCCGAGATGAGACGGAGGATGGAGGCGTCCGAGGCCGCGGCTGATGCCTGGAGGGCATCATCAAAATGGATCCCAACGGCCGTCCTCGCACTCCTCCCCTCCCCCTCGTCACGCAAGAACTCCTGGAGAGAGGAGGCATGGCCCCTGTCAGGGTCCTCGCGGCCCTTCTGGGCAGTTTCGACGGGTGGTCGCGAACCTCCGCCCGAGCCTGGCTTTTCCGCGTCGGGGGAAGCGGTCCCCAAGCTCCATTTATCGTTATGAATGGGTAAGTTCAGACGGCGGGAGGGCAATGAAGCCTTCTCCGACTCAAACTTGTTCTCTCGGATTCTCTAGTATGTCTAGAAACATCGTTCTTCGCTCCTAGGCGACCTCGCGCTTGTCTCCTCCCCCTCCCCAGCCCCATCTAATTTTTATTTATAAATATCATGGCTGGTTTCTTTCCTCTTCCTTACAAAATTCCGAGGAAACCCTCTTGTATGCTGGTATGATATCCTGCTAAGGTGTGCCGAATTAGCGTAGAGAGTGCGTAAGGTGTGCACGGCGTAAATGTAAATACGGACTCAAGCGTAAGCCCCGGTATAGTAGCCCCGGTTCGGGCAACGCACGTGATCAGATTAGATTAGATCCAACTCAAAAACCTTCCCAGGTTTTAACGACACCCACCTCCACTTTCCTACACTAAGGCCGGACAACTCAGCTCTTACCGTCTTCGATATATAGCAGCACCTGATTTCAATCGGTGTGGAGTCCCGCTGGAGTGTTGTCACTTGTGACTGTACATGACTCTACTCCCAGGATATTTTCAGATAGCCTTTGCCATCACATACCGTTTGCGTTTCCTTAACTAGCCTGCCTCCTCCATCGCCATGAGCTGACCGGACGTCTTATCTCACAGAGACGATGCTCCTACATTCCCATGGAGCTCTCTAGACAAATTGAATTCCGGTAGCCGCTTGGGGTTTTGGCGGTTCGACACAAGCATCGCAGCGCTCTGTTACCATTGGTTTATGCACGCGGTTTGAGCGCTCCTCGTAGTCTGAGCCGGCTTCCCGGCGGTAAACGACAGGATACCGCTTGTCTCAGTGGCATCCTTCAACTGATTCCCTCGCACTGTTACAGTAGAAGCGTGCAAACTTCATGGAAGACGCTCTGAAAACCTCGCCCAAACGGCTTGATCTGTCGAAGATTTGGGAGGTCTTTTGGCATGAGGTACCAAGCCACAGCAGAAAAAATCCGCCATAAAAGCCAACCGTTCGACATTTGCGTTCAACATTTCGCCACCACGAATCTTCCAGACAACGAGAGCAGTCCATGAAACTGCGATAGAAGGTTGTAGAACCCTTCCTCTTGCACTTTCATTCCGTGCTTTTCGTCACTGCACGTTGGGATTCGGGTGCAAAAGTCCACGGAGGGAGAAAAGGGAGACGCACTAGATGATGAACTCATTATTCAACTCAGCTCACCTCGATCGGCCCTGAAAAAGCCTTGCATGAGATAAAATGTTGATCTGAAACAAGCGTCGTCCTCCCTTGGTCCATTCCTTGTGTTAAGAGTTTTGTCCTTTTTCAGCCGCTCTGTGTTCGATGGTGAACGCAGGACTATTGTATGGTCGCCCAGATCTTGCTTGAACGCATATGGCTCGGTCTACTGGCCTCGTAAGCGTAATTCTAAAGCCGCTTGCTTAGCAAGAGAGCGGCCTCCAAAGCTTTATCTCAGGCTTTGGTTGTCCGCCATGGCAGTGGGAAACGAGTGCGTGACGATCATCTCATCCTGCAATCTCTCGAAGCCCAATGTCTAGATACCTCTCAAGAAAGCATCTAGAATCTCCATGGATAATAAAAAGCCTCCGGTCCATGGAGGGAAAGCGTCGTCGATCCTCACCACCGACTGAGCGCTATCATTCGCTCACCATCTCATGACGAGGCGGACAGGTGATAATGACCATGTTACAACCGTGCTCTCAACCGCCAAATCATGCACAAAGTCTGGGAGAATTTGTGGTTGCGATTGGGGCCCTGGAGACGCCAAGTTCTCACGGCATGCGGCAACCCGGCAGAGTTGTGCGAGCACATCAAAAGGCATGCGGCGGTTACGCTGCCCAGTTTGCGCTGGGTGGGAGTCACAGTGATACGACAGATGCTCACACGTCAGAAGAATGAGGCCGAGGCTGAACGCATTTTGAACCGATATGTGGAAATGCCAAGCGAGCAAACATCTTCCCCCAACTTCGATGGTGGGAATTCCGTTTGCTTCGGGATTTCCTTACACTGATTTGGCAATTCGCCGAGCATGGGGGCAGACCTTATCATAAGGCGAGGACTCTAGTCGTTGACCGATGCAAATGTCGAGCCGGTGACATGGGGAGGATTGGTCAAGACGCTCAGCACCGTGTTCCAGTATGGACTTTGTCCGGATCCTTTGCATGAGCGGATGGGAGGAAGACTGGAAACGTGAACAGGGGAAGCGTTGCGTTACAGTTGGGAAGAGGGAGCGGAGGGACGGCAAGATGATGTGGTGGGGCTGCTTTGAAACACCACGGAAAGGCTCCAAAGGAAAAGCGGTCAGAGAAGAGCCAAAAGGATTGTCATCATCGGAGAGATCGCAAAGGCGAAAGAAGGGGACAGCCCCACTTCCCCTTCGCAGCTGATTGTGACTTTGCCTCCCCCATTGAGACCTGGTACAAGTAGCCACGTCCTCCTTCCGCCCCCACGCCCAATCGGAATTCCCACCCCGCTTCCAACAAGCCAATACAACCTCAACCCACTTCCATCACCGTCGATCGTCGCCCATCCATCTCCTCTTACTCTCTTCCCACTCAGAGAACCAAACAAACGATAACCATGCACTCTGAGCCAACCTCCTCGTCCTTGTCCGCGTCCGCCACCACCAACCCCTCCACAACAACCGCACAACCTTCCACCACCACCTCCACGACGACAACCAGCACGCAACCACAACCAGCAGCAGCTCCATCACAACAGCCACCACCCACGCGCAAAGTGAACAAGTGCAAGATGTCGGGTTGCTCCGACAAGGTCGTCAAGATTGTCGGAACCTGCCGCTACTGCACCCACAACTTTTGCGCAAAGCACAGGCTGCCGGAGGCTCACTCGTGTCAGGAGATGCAGACATGCAAGCAGGCCGCTCACTCGAACCTTGCAGGAAAGCTCCTCGGTGAAAAGTGCGTCGCTTCAAAGGTCTGAGCTGCTGGAGGTCGGGGGGAAATCTCCGGGAAACCACACACGGTCCGGGAGGATGAAATCCCTCTGTTTCCTGCTCCCTTTCCCATGTCTCTTTCTTCTTTTCAAACGCTCATGAATATGATTGAGAGTTGCCCTTCCGTCCTTAACTTTTTGTCCACTGTTTTCGCTCATGTTCCAGAATTGTGGGCATGTTCACCGCTTACGAGGTGCTTTGCTCCCATCTTCCCACGCCGGCCCACGCTTGCCATACTTTTCGTCAGCGACTCCATCCAATGTGTCGCACTGTCATTCCCTTGAACATTGTCATCGCTCTCAGAGCAGCACCACTAATCGTCGGTTATGTACATATAAGGCAAAACGGAACCGGATTTTGGATTTTGCGGATGAAAAAAGACGAGCCAAGCCGGGTGTCCAGGGAAATTGGGAAAAGGATGTGGAGCTCGGCCGCGTGCGAAATGCGTATGCGTATACGTGTGTGAAGGAAGGAAAGGAAGACCTTTCTTCGCCCGCAGATCCAACGTCCGGCAAAGGGAGGAGAGGGACCGGATTTAACGGTAGGACTTCTGGTAGCGGGAACGAGCACCAACACCACCGAACTGAAATGAAAGGGTTCGGTCAGCACGCAATCTCCAAAGAGAAAAGCGAAAGGGTTGCCCGACTCACCTTCTTGGGCTCGCAGCGACGGGGGTCAGCAACGAGGAGAGTCCTGTCGTAGTGGACGAGGAGGTCCTTGATCTCCTTCTTCGATGCCTCGTCAACGTCTGATCCGACCCAAGGATCAGCATCCCGTCCTCATCAGGCTTCAAACAAGTTCCGATCTTCCTCCCCACTCACACTTCTGGTAGAAAGCAACGATGGACTTGGCAATGGCCTGACGGATGGCGTAGATCTGGGAGACGTGACCACCGCCCTCGACGCGCACACGGATGTCGACGTTGGCGAAACGCTCCTTGCCGAGCACGTAGATGGGCTCGTAGACCTTGGTCTTCAGGATCTCGGGCTCCACCAGGTCGATGGGGCAACCGTTGATCTTGATGAGACCGGAGCCGCGCTTGCAGTGAGCGACAGCGGTGGCGGTCTTCTACTCGATGAGAAAAGCGAAAAGGGTCAATTTGTCTGGTCGTCCGACAAACGTTCCCCATGCTCTTCGTCAAAATCGGAACAAGAACCACCCCTCATTCGTGGTGCTCCCCCATATGTGCCCCATTGCCTCCGTCCAACGCTGGGATGCCCGCTCTGTTCATGGAGCATTGAGAGTGCCATCGTGGCAGTCGTAGCAATTCCTTCCTGAAAGTTGCCAAAATGTCCAGAGCTCCTCTCTGCCGGGTCCTCTTTCAATGTTCCCGTCCGCATCCGCTCCAGACTGCACTAATCCCACTCTTTCTCTTCCGATCGACCAGAGGTCCGCTCCCGCATGTTGAAATGTCGAATGTCCCCTCCAAGGTGCGTTTCCCATGTCCATGTTCGGAAATGCGTGGAGCATAGGTTCTGTTGTAACGAGTCTGTACCTTGCGACCATACGTCTGAACGGCCTCGATGATCTTCTTCTCGACTTCGGACATCTTGGCGGGATGTATGGATGGATGGAACGACGAAAGAGGGGGCAGGATGGATGGATGGACGACGACGGGCCTCAACGCTCGGGCAGCCGGCGGGCAGGCCGGGGGGCAGGCAGCGAGGGCGACGATGTCCTAGTGGCTGTGCTCGTTGATTTCCACTCGCTCACTTCACAGGTTCACTCACCACTACAGCTTTGACCTTGGTCTCAAGAGATCAGCACCGCTCTCCATCAAACGACCACAATACTTCTGAAGTTGAACCTACTACAACATGATCAACATCCGACCCGCCACGGTATGGTCTTATCTTTACGACCTTTCCGATGCTCGGTTAGTTCTTCTGCCAACAATTGACATCCTTTCGCTTCTCGTTTCCTCAGGTCGACGACTTGCCGTCCATGCAGAACTGTAACCTCCACAACCTTCCAGAAAACTACCAGATGAAATAGTATGATGGTGACGGCAGCTGTACATGATTCCGTGTCTATGACAAGATATCAACAACTAACACTAACACTAAATTCTTTTTCAGCTACATCTACCACGCTCTGTCCTGGCCGCAGCTTTCGTACGTTGCGGAGGACCATAAGGGACGCGTGGTAGGCTACGTCCTCGCCAAGATGTAAGCGTTGCGTTGCGGGGAATGTTTTTGCGAGGTTCCTTTCGATTGCTCTCGAGCTGATCGTGTTGGACGCCACAGGGAGGAAGAACCAGGACAAGTACCACACGGTCACATCACAAGTCTGGCCGTCATGCGCAACTGGCGACGACTGGGAATAGCAGAGAAATTGATGACGCAATCCCGTGAGTCTCGCGCGCTTGTTCTCCTGTGCCGTCAGGCGGGAGCATTGGAGCTGATATCCTCCACCCCAGAGAAAGCGATGGCGGAAGCCTTCCTCGCGCAATACGTGTCGCTCCACGTACGAAAGAGCAACCGAGCCGCCCTCCAGCTGTACCGGGATACGTTAAAGTTCACAGTCAACGACATCGAGAAGGCTTACTATGCGGACGGAGAGGACGCTTATGCCATGCGGAAACAGTTGATAGGGGAGGACACGTCAAAGCCAAAACTCGCGAATGGGAAGGATCTCAGCCGCTGAAACCCCAGTGTTTCTCGTTATATAACGCGGATGCTGATACCATGTTATACATTTGTTGCTTCACCGGAATTTCCGACACCGCTCTATCTATGCTAGAAAGGGCGCGAACCCCACTACGGCGAGAGAAGCTACGTCGAATGAAGCACGCTCCCTCGTTTCGATGAGCTTGCGTATGGTGACCCCATCACAGCTGTTGTAGGACGATGGCTCCGGCATCGCCCGCTCCGGCCAATAAGTTCGTCTCGGCATGAACATCGATAGAGGTGAAGGCCAATGGATGTGATCGGGACTGGTATCGTACCAGGCCGGAGGTAGACTTCCAGTTGAAGCCGAGATCGACGCCTTCAGAACTCCATCGAGCCACGCTACGTGACAAATCGGTGATAAGTGGGTGACCCGAAAAACTCCAGGCCAGCCCAACAGACGTACCAGATACTTCCGTCTTCCGAGCAGCTGACGATCTTCCCTGGTGTGTCTGGGTGAAATGCTACGTCCCAGACTATGGAGGAGTTCAGCGAGATCCGATGAGCCTGAGGGGCTTCCGTTTGCACGTACCTCCGCCGTTATGGACTGCCATACGCTCCATGGCCGCTTCGTCCATCTTCCGTATGTCCCAGATCCCTACGATCCCGTTCGCGTCTCCGGTCGCGATCTTGTCGTGCTGTAAGGAAGATATCGGTAAAACATTCACTGGCGAACCTCGCGAAACAGCGAATCCGCGTACCAGTGTCGGGTGCACCGCCAAACAATTTAGAGGAGCTGGCTGCGTGCTATTTTGGCTGATTTCATGTGTGAAGTTAGAGGTTAGCACACGGACCTCGTCGTCGCCGAGCCTTCCGAACGCACATACTCTCCCAATCTCAGCCCAGGACCATCCTTCCTAAGGTCGTACAAGGTTAACAACCCCGAGGAGCTCGCCGTGACCTGTATCCGCCACACGATGACGAGTCAGGGTGTGGGAACAGCATGCAGGAGCTGAGTGCAGTCGAACCTCACCAGCTCATTGACTCCTCGCCACTCTATCGCCACGATGGCGCTAGTGTCGTCTCCGATACGTCGGACCGCCTGTCCATTCAGTCTCACAAGCTCGATCTTGCCGTTCTGTCCCGCTACAGCCAATCAGTCGAGCCGTCTGTCAGTGAACACACGCCTTTCCGATGGAGCAACAAAGCATGGGAACGGACCGACAGCAACCTCGACCCCGTTTCCCCTGACATGAAGGGCTCTGACGCTGACACCGTCTCCAAAAGGATTGTACCCTCCCTTCCTCTCCAATTCCCCGTTCACCATCTGGTAGATCCCCACTCCAGTCTTCCCTCCTGTCAGGAGCACGTCCGGACTCGCCCAGCACAGAGCTTCGCAGATGCCTGGCAAGGTGATGGAGGAGGCGAGTTCCGTTCCGTAAGCGAGCGTGGCGGAAAGGGATTCGGGGCGTTGTATGGTGTGCAGCTGGAGGGTTGGGATGCTGGTGGCATGAGTGGTGGCGAGTTGGAGTTGGGATGGGTTGGGAGAGAAACGGGCTCGCGTTGGATGAGGCGAGCTTGTGTATACGCTGCGAGGATGATTAGCCGATTGCAGCTGTTCAGATCTCTCCTCTTGTTCCTGTGTACCAGTAGTCCAGTTCCCTTGAAGCGTGTTGAGCTGGCATGGCTTTCGATCGCTTGGTGGTTTGGTGGGAGACTGTGAGAGTTGCACGCGGGCAGAGAGGGATCGGCATCATGTCCGCTTCTATCGGACTCTTGATAAAATGTCTAACTCGCTGGATTCACTCAAACGTAACCTAATATCGAGTTGCGGAGCATCATGGAGCAAGACAAGGATTTTTTTGACGACAATGAGAACATCATCCAGTTCATGGATATCACTGGCGGCGATGCAAAGGCCGCCAAGAGTTACCTCCAGGTTCGTTGCTTTTCCAGTTCAACTTGCCGTCCATTCACTGTCCAACCTCCGACATTGGCAAACCATAATACTGACCCTGGCGTGTGTTGCGCTAGGTGACGGAAGGCCGTCTGGAGCAGGCGATCACCCTGTTCATGGAGAATGACGGCGCCATGCTTCACGCCGAACTTCCGCCGAACCTGATTCCGAAGACCGAGACAGGCTCGAGTGCTGGAGGTGCTGCTGCCTCGCCGCCGCGCGACGACGACTTTGTCAGAGCACCCATCGCGGCGAAACGTGAAGCTCTGTTTGCACCGGAACCTGGAAACTATTGTGAGGCCCGCGGCTCAACGGAACGTGACGCGGTTGGAATGGCTGAACTCACTCGGCCCACCTCAGACCATGATCCAAGCCCACTGCCGCCAAGACCACGTCCAGCTCCTGTCGCGCATGTCACCCGTGAGTGAAGATTAGCACACAGGACCTCAGAGCTGAAGGTTGTGTATTGATACGCCCTTCACCATCTTAGCGTTAAGCAGCGACCCGTCCAGCCGTCTAGCAGAACTGTTCAAACCTCCATATGACATCATCCACCAGGCGCATACGATGCAAGTGGTTAGTGCCGAAGGCTACAAAGGCCACGATAAAGCGCTTGTCTCAAGGTTTTTTCTTCGTGTAGGCGCGCGACTATGCGAAGACGATCAAAAAGTGGATCATCATTACGCTCAACGAGTCGTCGGAGTTTCCGTGTCAAGTTCTGAACCGAGATCTGTGGAAGGACTCCGGTGAGGACCGTCGTCTCTGATCTTCGCGCTGACTCATCCAGCTGATGACGTTCGTGACATGGCCGCCCGTAGCTGTGCAAGCACTTGTAAAGGAACACTTCATTTTCCTATACGTACGTGACTCCATCGTCCTCGGCAGCTTGCTTCAGAAAGCCAGAGCTAACGTTTCTCGCTCAGTGGAATGCAACTAGCCCTGCTTCTCAAGAGCACAAGATAATGTACCCGTTCGACAACTACCCCTACTTCGCAATCATAGATCCCATCACCGGTACTACCTTGAGTGACCGACTCCGTTCTATATGTTGCTTGACCATGCACCTGCACCTGTAGGCGAGCGGATGAAAGCCTGGAACCATGTCGTCACGCCAGCTGAATTCCTTTCCGATGGTAATTCCGGTGCACGAGAAGAAGGATGAAACGGAACAGCCTAGTAATGCCATTCCGGGAACAGTGCTAGACTTTCTCAGTCGGTTCTCCTTGGAGCAGACATCCACACCAGCTGCGAAAAAGAAGAAGACAGCAACAAAGGGAAAGAAGGTCCGCCGATCCCCTGTTCCTTGATCGCTCGAGACCATGGCTGATTAGGATTTCCAGGCGATCACAGAATTGTCGGAGGAGGAGCAACTCGAGCTGGCACTCGCTGCATCCATGGGCGAGTCCAGTGTGGTCAAGGAAGAACACAGCGAGGTCGTTGTCCTCGACGATGATGCCGAGTCTGCGGACGCGGTACACGAGGAGAAGCTCGCGGAACCAGCACGTATGGCAGTATCGCGCACCCTCCTTTAGGGAATGAGAAAGCCGGCTAATGTATCGAAACCTACGTTTTCAGCCAATCGGATCCAAGGCAAGATGAACGAGGAGCCCACAGGACCGGACGCCACACGCGTGCAGTTTCGACTTCCAGGTGCGAATCGTTCCAGGAGCACGTTGCCTACCTCCTCTTCTTTTCCGTTTGTTTCGACTGCTAACCTCGCCCGACGTTCAGACGGGACGCGCAAGGTGCGCAAGTTCCGGAAATCCGATACCATTCGTACGCTGTTCGAGTACATCCGTGCCGACGTTCCAGAGGCCGCCGAGAAGGACTTTGAGGTACGTCCTCGGTAAGGCAAACCCGCCGGACTTTACGCTTATCATTACTACCTTTTTCTCAGCTCATGAACTTCCGAGAACCGCTGTTGGGACGTCTCGACGAGCGTATCGACGACGCAAAACTAGCGGGAGCTTCTATTTCCGTCGATTTCCCATGAACGAGCGACTGAACGTTCGCTTCCACCATATCACAGTGATACACTTGAGGGTCTTTTTTTTGACGTCCTCATGGAAAAGAAAGGAGTCTACAAGTTTCCGCGATCCTCTACATATCCGCAATTTTCAAGTCGCATCCGACGAACTGATCGCTCAAAAAATACCATCTAATATCTGTGTGGCATATGAAGGCCGGCTATGGCTTGGATGCAGTCCCTTTGATTTACGCCCCGAGACACATATGTCCGTGCTGGATACACATCTCTGAGTTTCTGGCGATCGTCTGTGAAAAGTCTAGGGCCCAACTTTCGCAGTGACAGTCCGATGCACCCGGATATGCTGCATCCTTGAAAAGCAAGCGTGTCCACAGGCATAGCGCAAGTTTCCATACCCTCCGGAAGCGGCACCTCACCGAGATCGAGAGACGTACTTGTGCTCCACCAAATCGACGATGATGTCATCCCCAACGTTCACAAACTCTGGCACCTGGACGTGAGCACCCGTGTCCAGCTCCGCGTCCTTGAAGGTCGTGCCTTTGCTCTCGTTCGTCCCGCTCGACGCGGCGGGTGGACAGTTGACGACGTTGAAGGTGCCTCGTTCGGGCATCTTCACGACCACGGGACGCGATTCGTGGAAGAGGACGCTCAGTGGCATGGCGTCACGGAGGAACGGGATGGCTTTGTCTCCTCCTTCATTGGGAACCCAGAGTGAGAAGTGGAGCGGGTGACCTTGAGGATCGTCACGGCATACCGTTGAAGATGTTTAGTGGAAAGACGTGCTCTTCGAACGTCTCTGGATCGATCAGATGCAACTCATGATCGACGTAGAGGAAGTGTAGCTCCTTGGCATCCAGTTCCAGGACTGTGGCAAGCATTCATTGGCTTCGACGGTTCTCAGCACTCTGAACCCCCTATCCTTCATGCCACACCTTCAACAAGGGATCCCGAATTGAAACGATCCTGAATCCTTCCGGTCCCCAGAACAGACCGCAAGTCAAACTTGTAGTGGGCTCCTCCTCGTCCCTGTGTGTGGTGGGTGATTCCGCTGACGACCCAGATCTTGTCCTTGTGCTCCAGCACCGCGCCACGCTTGACCGTGTTCACGGAGGTCTGGAGACATCTTTGCCAGGTTATCCGGGGTGGTGGCCGGACCGTCGCAGGAAACGACGCGATTGCTTTGGAAATGGCCAGCATGCTTTCGTTCCGAGGTGGTGCGGAAAGAATTGTGGTGAGGCCAGCCGGGCAAAGCCATGGTCAGCACTCCTCGCCTCGGCCGAGCACGCGAATCCGATCACCTCCAAACCACTCTTGGACAGCCAGGGAATGCAGAGCACGAAACACGATGTCCAGCGAAATCTCACCCAACAGCATTCTCAAAGAGAGCGCGTCCAGAGACATCATGCCCTGAAGTATAGACAACTTGTAATCAATCGCCTTTAGGAGATAAACATGGTAATGACTTTCCGTATCGGGCGAGTCTCAGATAAACGCCAGGCCGTGCCCAACTCCCGTCCTCGTTCGGGTGCGCTGACTTCGAGCAAAAGGAATGCAAAAGGTAGTACCCTCACCAGGATTTGAACCTGGGACCTTCTCCTTACGAGGGAGACGCATTGACCGCTTTGCTATAAGGGCCATACTTGCAGGCCATACTTGCAGGGCCATAATTTGAGGCCAGGATGCAACAGATGCATGGAACGGCTAAGGGCATGATTAGAGCGCGTGCGCGTTGCGACGCCACGAACGCCTCTTTCGCTCTTACTTCCAGGGCCATACTTTCGGGTTATGATGTGACAGACGCATTGATGTCGGATAAGTTCCATACTTCCAGGGCCATACTTCCAGGTCCATACTCCCAGGGCAAAAAGGGTAATATGATAGGTGGCTTCAGGCCCTCAGATAGGTGACTTGCAAGCCGGGACGGGGATGAAGTGTCTGGGACTGTATTGGACTGTAAATTTGGACAGCGCTCCCGATTCAAAGCAGGGGGTTTCAGTTCTATCTTTCGCGACGTGGTGGGGACTGTACCTTTCCTTCGCACTTCTTACCTGGGTAATGAGCGCCTCGGGACCTGAGCACCCGAAGGATGCCGGCTTCTCTATACATTGAAGTAAGTGTAGAGCAGCGCTAACTACCCCGGAGGTATTCTGCCTCCGCCTCTGCCTCTACCCCGTCCCC
>JADGJA010000624.1:0-13682 GCA_027596035.1 Thoreauomyces humboldtii | reverse complement strand
CCCGCACATACCTTCTTTAACCGCTTCTCGTTGATGATCACATGTCTCAACTTATAATCGGCACGTTTCTCGGCAGAAACGCCTTCCCCGGGTTTCGCCTTCTTGACTGCCACATTTTGCTTCTTGGCCAGGCCGATGCCGCCCCAGGCACCCCACCCAGGCAGAGTCAAATCGACGTCCTTGGGCGCGTCCCGTTCCTCTGCTTCTCGCTTCTCGTCTTCGAAGTCGGCTGCGACATCGTCATTGGCGAACGCCATTTGCATAAGCGTCCGCTGGGAGAGGTGCTGAGCTGGAGTTTTCAGGGTTGAGCTGTGCACCATGCGGTCTCCTTCGAGATCGCTGTCTGCGTCTGACGACTCGTAGGTCGGAGCCTGGGTGAGAATGGAAGATACGGCCTCGGCAGCCTTCTTTGCCTTCTTGCGCTGTTCCCCTTTCGAAGAGGTTGGAATGGATGCCGAGACGATTTCCTCTGCCTCCACAGTTCGGCTATCCAATGTCTCCAAAGCACGCACACCATCGAGGTTGAGGGTGACGTTGGCGACGGCAGCATCATGCTCCTCGCGTCGCGAGGCCTTCTTGCTTTGAGCGAGCTTCTCGATAGCCTTGTCCGCTTTGCCGATATAAGATGCGGTGGAGTCGCTCACCCTCTTCTTGACAGCTTTTGTATCCTCCGCCGCTGCCATCCATGGATTCACGGTAGGCTCGTTTGCTGTGGCAGAAGGCTCGTGATCCATGCGGTATCGGCTCTTTGAATTCCTCGTTGACGCCAACGCTGCTGCAGGCTTTGGTGTGATGACCTGCGCTATTGTTATTGGCGCTATCGGCTTTGGTTCTTCGCGTTCTCGAGTCACGTCCGTACGGTTGGCGGAGCCGACGAAGGCAGTGTCCTTAACCTCCTCCACCTCAAAAGCTTCCACAGCAAACATTGGTTGAAGCGCCGACGTTGCCAGGGCGATTTGCGTTGGGCGGGCAACCTGGACACTGTAACCATCGCCGTCCTCAGCCTCTGATTCGTCATCATCCACATTGCCGCGCGAGGTAGTGGACGGGCCAAAGGCGCGACGACCCTGGTTGCCGTCTACCGCTGTTCCCTGAACATCAGCAGGGGTTTCGCCGTTCTCCTCGTCAGAGCCGCTTTCGCCATAGTCATCTCTCATTCCCTTTCGGGCGTCCTCAAGGTTCTCGCGCGCCTCCTTCTTCTGGCGTTCCAGACCCCGCTTCATGAACTTCATGGCAAAAACTCCCTTCGCCAAATCAGCTTCGCCTTCTTCGTTGTCCATTTCTTTTTCGATGGCATCGAACCCGTCGAGAGCAGCTTGTCGAATTGCCGCGGGTTGAGTTGCCCCATCGACATCGTCAAACTCATCCTCGGAGTCTTCCTCCGAATCTTCCGAGTCGATTCCTCTGATTCTCCGTTTGAGCTCGTCGTGACGATTGAGCTGATCCATCACAGCCTTATGGGTTTCCGGGTTCTCATCATGTCGGCCAAGCATCTTCTTAGCCCACTTTCCAGTGTTTTTGTGTTTGAGGGACATCCTTTCCTGAGCTCGAGCCGTTTCTTTCCTTTCGATCTCGTCTCTAGCCATGTCTGGATCGAGCTTGCGAAGTTCTTCAATCGAGAGATCTGTCTGAGCAGTTCAAAGGATGAATACGCAATCGAATAAAACTTCTTCGCAAAGTGTAACATACCTTATCAACCTTGTGCAGCTTTCGGTAAGCTTTGCTTTTGATCTTGGCAACCTTTTTCTGCTTTTGTTCCTTGAAGAATAGCAGGGAACGCATCTTCGAGAGCTCAGCGCGTCGCTCCAGCATCTCTTCCTTGGAGATCTTGTTCAGCTCAAGTTCCTCGGCCTCCTGCTGACTCTTCTCCAGCAGAGCAGCATCTTTAAGGATCTTTTGAATCTCCGACTCCATATCGTTTGTTGCAACGAACTTTTCCACAAGTGCTCCGCTGGACTGGTTCAGCACGGACGGTTCGTTCATGGGGAACTTCAAGTGACTGGTCTCTCGGTTCTTCTTGACCAAAGCTTGCCATTTGGTGACTTCCTTTTTCGTCTCACCGTAGGCAACTTGACGATCGATCCGATCCTGAGCACGCTTGGGAAGCGGGGCATCGACTGTCGCGGTCTTTCCTTTTGCCCGGGTCAGGCCGGCTAGCTGCTTCTTCAAGCCGCCGAACCCAGTCCGGTCTTCCAGCGATCCCATTAGATCATCCAGGCCGATCTTTTGCCGGGCGAGGGGCACCTCATCCTCGTCAGAAGCTTGGGCCCGCGCAGAAACGTTGTACTCGGACTCGTCGTAAACCTCCGTCTTGTCCACAGCACGCTTTCGCTTCTTCAAGCCTTTGCCGTCCAGTGCAAAGACGTACGACGTGAGGTTCTCGGCGAGTTGCTCGTCGTTCTGCTCCACGCCCTCCATGTCGGACCCTGCTTCCTCCTGGTCGTCACTCTCCAATTGCTCATCGAGATTGTCGACAAACTCATCGTCTCGGGCCTGCCGAGAAAGGAGCCCGTCGAAGGCCTGGGACCTCTCGGGTTTGTTCTTCTTTGATCGTGGGTTCTCGTCTTCCTCGTCGGAGTCATCGTCGAGCATGTCCGCAAGGTCCATGAAAGCCTCTGGGTCGTCCTCGTCCTCGTCTTCCACGTCACTGCCTTCCGTGGCGTCTCCTCCCTCGCCATCATCACTCTCGGCCATGCTCACGAGCGTCCCCATCTTGTATCGACCGGTCCTGACGGCAGGTCCGCCCTCGTCCTCGGACGATGTGATCTCCTCGTCGTCCTCCTCGTTGATGGCATCGGACTGGTACTCATAGTTCTCCTCATCTTGCCAGTCTCCCCCAGTTCCACCTCGTTTGTTGAGTCGCCGACCTTCCTTGCTGTCATCCTCGACTTCCTCGAAGACGTCGTGACGGATGCGCTTGTCCTTTCGTTGCTGAGCGTGGGTCAGGCCTGAAGCTGAAATGGTGGAAGGTCCAGTCGCCGGAAGCCTGGTGGAAGTGAGAGCGGTATTTCCCACCCGACGCTGCTTCGCTGGAGGTTGCTGGCTGCCTCGCGCGTTGCCGCCTGCGCCTCGCCCCTTGCCTCTGCCTGACATATTGTAAAGGCCCTAGTCGGAGATAGTTTGTATGGACAGTATGCAGAGGTCCGAAATACGTGATGAGAGCCGAACTCTGCCTCTGTAGGAGAAAGTGACTTTCCTATGGATATTGTAGATAGACGGCGGATGTCCCACAGGCGAGGAGAGAGACAGAGAGAGACAGAAAAGGGAAAAGCAAAAAGAAGTATAATCGAACACGGCCCCCTCCCTGAAGGCTTCTCCCCCTGTCGGACAAGAACAAACAAGAAAGGCAATGGGACCAAACCGGCAAAACAAACGAGGAGGGGGAAAGGCCAGCAAACATGGGAAAGACCCGAAAAAGGCTGGTCGCGGTGGTCGAGGAGGTGGTGGAGGAGGAGGAGGAGCGAACGCAGCAACCGGTCCCGGACGGGGAGGTGGCTTTCGGGGCGTAGAGATCGCCTACGATCCGTTCAGCGACGAAGTCACCATGATGCAAAAGCCTGCGTCGGGTCGAAAGGGCGTTGAGAAGGTGAAGAAGGTCAAAAAGTTCAAGGACCCTGCCGCAAAAAAGAAGGAGGCAGCCCCTGAACTCAAGCTCGATTTGAGGTCATGCCTGCAACTGGAGGGCGTACTGAAGAATTATCAGCGTGCTCAAAGGATCATGCAGCGCGACCTTGGTGAAGGGCGAGTTGACGACTCGTCTCCCTCAGAGTCTTCTTCTGACTCGTTCTACTCCGACGAAGATTCGTCCTTAAACAGCAGTGAGGACGATGAGGACACCATGCAACGTGGGGACAGAAGAGTCAAGACCGCCGCTGGCCTTGTTCGCGAGATGAATAGTCCGGCGTTTTACGGACATCGAGATGATTTCTACTCTGACGAGCATGCTGATGGCAGCGACGATTCGGAAGACGACGATGGCGATACTTGGGCAGAGCCCCGTGCGTCTCGCGTGGACGATGGCCAGAATTCCGAGAACTCGTCAGATGGCCTTGATTTTTGGGCTAATGACCCCGTTCCCGTCAACACCATGCCACGGCAATTGGTCTTCATTCCGACACCGGATCCGAAGATCCCGACCGATGACTTCGCCCGGTCGTGGTTGGAATCTCTAGGTTTTTCCCGCCCTCACGCGACCGCCGCACTCCAGCATGCTGGAGGCGATCAGTTCGAAGCGATCGCGTACTTATACTCACAAGCCGCGGAAACGACATTTACGGTAACACCGGACGGCGCAGTCAGTGTCACACTCGCAGACGATGCTGCTTCCCAACGCGCATCTGAATGTATGGTTTTGGAATCCATATACGGAGCCGACTTCTCTCGTATCTTGCGAAAGGATGGAACCTCTACTTGGAAAATTACAGGATTGGAGGTCGAAGTTCCGCATGAATTTGACCCCATCGCCTTTGGTGGCACGGACCGTGATTTCCTCTCTCACCTAGAGCTAACACTGCAGCTGCATCACGCTTCCTCAACACTGTATCCATTTCAAATGCCTATCATTACTTTGGACTTATGCAACAAGTTGCCAGGCAGCCGAGTATATAGTGCAGGAATACTTGCTCTCACGTTGATGTTGCAGACGCTTGCACAAACGCACCTTGGTGAATCGTTGACTGACCTGCTGACTATGACATTGCAAACTGCGGAGGCTTCGGCCTGCATTCTCAACCCCACCGCGAGAGTCCGTGAACTTATGACTGCGAATTCCGTTAGCCCCAACAAGGTCTTGACAATCAGAGGCTCGACCAATCGAACCCCTCGAAAACAAGTTGCCGCACCTGCGACTGCTAAGCTTGTCCGAGGCCCTCATGGTCGACCTCCGGCCGCCAGCATGCTTCGCCTCAAGGTCGACGTCGCAATTTGTTTGAAGGAAGATCAAGGAAGTGATCGGCTCGTTCGCGGCAAAATATCAGAGCTGCTCACGCGGGGAGACCACCCACGAGGCATAAAAGTGCGACTTACCGACGGACGTGTTGGACGCGTGCAAGCCGTAGTCGAAGCGCCGACGTTGGCACCCCCTGCCGCGCAAGTTGCCCGATCTATTAGTACAACCCCCAAAAGTCAAACGCCGACAGATCTCAACACACTATCAAATCAGATGAGCGCTATGCGAATCCACGCATCTATCCCGGCACCATCCCCCAAGACCCCTGTCTTCAAGCCGAAGCCTCTTCCTCGGAAGTCTAAGCCTCAGTCTAATGTTGAACAAGTGCAGGCCACGAGTGAGCTCCTGTATGATCAGTTTCTCACCCAGCAAAAAACGCCTGCTTTTATCAAGATGCAGCAACAGAGACAGAAGCTGCCAGCTTGGAACTTCCGCCACCAGATTTTGGATGCTATAGAACAGCACAGCGTAGTGGTGGTCGAAGGAGAAACAGGGGTAATTTGAAAAGTGCTTTGGTCACCTTTACTACCAGTTCTAACTATGTGGTTGACTGTTCACAGTGCGGAAAGACAACTCAGGTACCCCAATTCATCCTTGATCGATTCCTCGAACAAAAGCGGGGAGGCGAATGCCGGATTTTGGTCACACAACCGCGTAGAATCAGTGCCATCGGCGTTGCAGAACGCGTTGCGTCTGAAAGAGCCGAGGTAATCGGAAAAACGGTTGGGTATCAGATCCGTTTGGAAAGTCGCATGAGCGATGAAACCCGAATCCTGTTTGCTACAACCGGCATTCTCCTTCGACGCCTTGAGGGTGCAGGAGCCCAGGCAATGGGCGGAGATCAGGTTGTAACTGACGGTAAGGCTTTTGATACTCGCGCCAGGTTATCATCACTGGCAGTTTCCATCTGCTAATAGACTTCTAGACTATGACGGCGGCATCGACGAGCTCACACATATAATCGTTGACGAGGTTCACGAACGGTCCGTCGACTCAGACTTCTTGCTCATGGTTCTTCGGGACATCCTAGCCGCTAATAAAAGGCTCAAAATCATTCTCATGTCAGCAACTTTGAACGCGGGTCTGTTTCAAGAGTATTTTGGAGCCACCTCCACCCCTCGTATCCATGTTCCAGGTCGGACATTTCCCGTCGAGGTGCTCTTCCTCGAAGATGCGTTGGCAAAGACTGCATACAAGCCTGAAGGCAAAGATTTTACAAAGACCGGCTTTGTGCGGAGTCACCCCGACCCAAATATTTTGGAAGCCGATCTACCGGACGCACTGCTAGACGAGGCGCAGCTTGCGAAACGATACCCGCGACTGCCGAAGAATGCGCTGGCCGCCTTGAAGACTATTGATATAGAAAAAATCCAGTACCCTTTGATTGAGCGCCTCGTCGAGTGGATGAGTGATGTCCTTCTTCCTGGCGCTTCCAAAACCTTGCCCCCCGGTGCACATCCCGGTACCGCACCGAAAGGAAAATCAGCTCTTAAAGGTGGTGCAACCCCGAAATCCGCCAAAGCTCTGAAATCCGGCACACAGAAGGAGGGAGGATTTCGCGTTTCTCTACCGTTCGATGACCCACTTGCTCGTCCTGATCGCGGAATATTGATTTTCCTCCCTGGCTTCATGGAGATCGCGGCATGTCACGATGCGTTACAAAAGAATCCCGCCATTCGAGCTGCTACTGCGAACGGACGCTGGCTTCTTCCCCTACATGGAAATCTCTCGTCTATTGACCAGCTGCGGGTTTTCAAACGGCCCGAGGCCGGTGCAGTCAAGATTGTCATCGCAACAAATGTAGCCGAGACGAGTATTACCGTCGATGACGTCGTCTTTGTTGTGGATTCCGGTCGTATGAAGGAGACACGATACGACCCAGCGAAGGGGATGTCCAGTTTGGAAGAGTGGTAAGAACGCTGGCTGCCCAAATGCGCGACCACAACTGCTGCTAAAGTGTCCGATTATTGGCAGCTGGGTGTCCAAAGCCAACGCTATGCAAAGGCGAGGCCGCGCTGGCCGCGTATCGAAGGGGCTCTGTGTGCATCTTTTCACATCCCACTCGTTCGAAAAGGTTTTAGCACCGCAGCAAATTCCTGAGATGAGGAGGACACCATTGGAGCAACTCTGTTTGCGAATCAAAGTTTTGCCCTTTCTTACTGGCCGTATTCAAGACGTAGGGTCCTGGCGTATACCGATTTACTTGGGGCACTTGTTGATCTGCCCTCTTTGCAGATTCTCGCCAAAGTCATCGAACCGCCTTCTCAGGAAGCTGTTACCCAGGCGGTTATGACACTTCGCACACTACAAGCTTTGACTCAACGGGAAAATTTAACACCACTTGGATTCCATCTCGGGAGGTTGCCTCTCGACGTACGAGTACGTGACGTCTGGGACGCTCATAATTAGGCTACGCTAGTTGACGCTTTTTGTCGTAGATTGGAAAGCTTCTTGTGTATGGCAGCATCTTCCAATGCCTTGACCCGGTCCTCACGATTGCTGCGGCAATGAGTCACAAATCTCCCTTCGTCGCTCCTTTCGAGATTCGCCATCTTGCCGACGCAAAGAAGCGGGTGGGTTGGAAGTTACATGACGCTATGTTCTTCCTCAGAACCTAACTCGCGGATTCTTGCTTCGTAACCACAGGAATTTGCCATTGAGTCATCGGATCAGCTGACCATATTGAACGCTTACAATGAGTGGCAGAGGGCGAAAGATAAGGGATTCGCGGCGGAGAAAAAGTTCCTATTCGATAATTTTCTTTCCGGACGAACTCTACGTGGGTGCAAACTTCAGCTTGGCTTCAAATGGAAAGATGCTTACTTGGCTCTCATAGTTATGATCGCGAATATAAAGCGGCAACTAGCCGAGCTTGTATCCGATATCGGCTTTCTCCCAAGCGGCACCACAGTCCGCTCACGAGACATGGAGCGTGACGCAAGGCGGAATTTCGGCCGTAAAGATGGTCCTGTGTCAGCCGACGGCGTACTTGGGGCACTCGGCGTCCACGCTAACCAACGCGCCGATGATCTCAAACTTGTGAAGGCGTTGCTTCTTGCCGCATTGTATCCAAATGGTAAAGTGTTGGCCTTGGCACGATATCTGTTTCGGGTATCATGTTAATCTCACCCATTCTTATAGTGGTCAAGTTGGCCAGGGGAGTCAAGCCATCGGACGAATCCGTTCTGGTCGTTCGAGGCAACGAAGAGGTCTTCATCCATCCAACGTCTATCGTGAGTACCTAAATCAGATGGCTCCCAAAACCCATGTGTTCTGACATATGAGCCGGCAGAACTTTCGCAAGCCACTGCCGCCGACATCATTTGTAGTTTACCACGAGAAGGTCCGCACATCAAAAGTGTTTCTTCGGGACTCGAGCGTGGTGACGTCCCTTGCGCTCGCCTTCTTTGGCGGAAACCTCACGTGGGACGGTCGAAAACGACTTCTGGATATGGAGGATGGATGGATCAGGTTCAAGGCTGCACCCCGAGTCGCGGCGGTGGTGGACGGTTGCCGAACCGCCCTTGATGAGCTCTTGGAAAAGAAAATCGAGGACCCGAGCTTTGACATTGCCAGCGAGCCCCTCGTCTCGGTCATATGTGACGTTGTCTCAGCTTCCAGCTAGATGAAGCACAGGGTAAAAAGAAGTTTTGCTAAAAAAATTGTAGAATATATGCTCCATCGTCATGGTGAACTCGATGAACACTACTCGTATCCACATAATATCAATACAAATGCCTTACCATAGTGAACGCTTGATGATAGGGAAACCGACCTCTGCAAGAGAGCTTGCTTCGAGGACGCTCAGCGCATGAGAAGGGTCAGCGTCAGCGGTACCGTAAACTAAGTGGTTGTACACCCCCCCTTCAACTTGAGTCGACGAGAAATTTAGCTGTCCAAAAGGACGCTTTTCTTTAGCTTTCTCTGGTGTAATTTTCTCGTCGACTCGGTTGAAGGGGGGGGGGGTACGACCACTTTGTTTACGGTAGGGTGAGAACGACTTCATCAAACGGCAAGCCACGTGATTGTCACAAGATTTTGTCACAGGTTCCAACCGCTACTGTACCAGCAAGCAGGGACCAGAGAAAACGCCAGAGGAAACGTTATATCTCAAAAGTACTGGCAAGGATGAAGGTTGTTGCGCTTATCAGGTGGGAGTCTCGTCAGAATGACTCTTCTCTTACCTCGTCTCACCTGCTTGTCTGCTGCATTGTCCCGTCCAGCGGCGGAAAGGACAGTTGCTTCAACATGATGAACTGCGTGGCCAATGGCCACGAGATAGTTGCCTTGGCGAATCTGAAACCGTCGGCTGTCAGTGGGCAAGGTGCAAGCGTCATGATTCCGCCGTCCATGAAGCAAGTTTGGAGCTGAAACTCCACGCTCCGGCAGACGAGTTGGATAGTTACATGTATCAGACGGTCGGACATGATGCCATCGATCTGTACAGCGAGTGCATGGCTCTGCCCTTGTATCGTCGAGAAATCTCTGGATCATCTGTGTCGCAGGGCGCTGACTATCAGCTTACGCAAGATGACGAGGTCGAAGATCTATTAGAGCTCTTGAAGGACGTGCAGGTAGAGTTAGCGTCGAGGATCCTCGACCCTCTGTCATGTAGCGTTCTCGTTGTTGAGCGTGCAGTCGTACTCAGTATCCGGACCTCTTAGCGGGCGCATCCCGATGTGACTGGCGTTGCTTCAGGAGCAATCTTATCTAACTATCAGCGAACCCGTGTGGAGAATGTGTATGTAAATCTGTTTTTATGGCAATGCAATGGATACTTTTTTGACTGGAAGCTACGGATCTCTCCCTGGTGTCTGCAGTTGCGCACGTCTGGGGATGACTTCACTCGCGTACATGTGGCGACGGAATCAGAAGGAGTTGATGGAGGAAATGATTTCAAGTGGTTTGAACGCTATTCTCATCAAGGTTGCTTCTATGGGTAGGACGGAGGGAAATGATTGATTTCGGCCTAGTCAAGGACGTCCAACCATGCTTTGTTCAAAGGATTACATCAGAAACATCTTGGTCAAACGCTGGGTCAGATGTATCCGCATCTCGTCAGACTTGTAAGGCACTGGTTACGTTCACTGTCTACGAGTGGCCCTGACCTCGCGCGTTTCCTTTTCACAGCACGAGCAATTTGATGCCCATATCTGCGGAGAAGGTGGGGAGTTTGAGACGTTCACCCTTGATTGCCCAATCTTCGTCAAGAGAATTGTCATGTAAGCTTGATTCCTTGATCGTCTGCACGTAGTTCACTCAGTGAGATAAAGAATTTGTATAGCGACAAAATGGAGCTGGTGATCCACTCTGACGATGCCGTTGCCGTTGTCGCCTACATGAAGATAACGAAAGCTCATACGGAGGACAAAGGTTCAAACGAGGTCCATATGAGCGCCGAAGTCTGTCGGAGACTTCTGGCAAATCCGATGAGTGATACAATAGAGGACCAGCCTCGAGATCAGACGGTACGCGTCTTTGATCTTAGCATGGATCACCGGATCTTACATGCCAATACTTCTCAGACTAGCCTGGGCGGGGCCTTGCAGGTGTTTAATCCGATCCTCACGAAGGCCCAGAGCGAGTCGCAGGGGGGGCTACTGCGTGCAGCCCATGACAACTCTCCTGACGTCACAAGTTCCGCAGAGGGCTGGGCTGCTCACACGCAGAACCCGCCATTTTTTGCGCTCTCTGGTGTTACCATTGCGGACGTTCCTACATTGATAGGCGCGGCATCAGACCCCGCTTTGGAGCAAGAAGTAACTCTGGTCATGAACTTCATAGAAAGTAAGCAGACAGATTTGCCTCTGGCTATCGTAACGGTCCTAACATCACGTCAGCTTGGCTAAAGCAGTGTGCTCTCTCGTGGGATCACGTCGTTTTAATGCATGTTTACGTCCGGGATATGACCAGCTTCGCTGCTCTCAACAGAACATATCAAACATACTTTGGGATCAATCCGCCCCCCAGGTTTTTTTGCAGTTCTGACTCGAATGGAAGGTTTCTAAACTCACGCTCAATCAAATTTTCAGAGTGACAGTTCAAGCGAACCTTCCTGGAGCAGCGCAGGTCCAAATTGATTGTTTTGCGTACAAAGCTCTCAATGGAGGTTGTCAGAAAGAGACTATGCATGTACAGAGCGTCTCATACTGGGCGTAAGTTCACAGAGCAATATTGTAGCGCGTGATAGCTCTCTAATTATTATACTCCGTTTAGGCCAGCAAATATAGGGTGAGCGGTCGCGGTGACATGTTCGGAATCTAGCTCGGCTAATCTGTATTGCACCTTGAAGGCCTTACAGCCAAACTGCCTCGGTAGGAGCCCTGCGCTTTTCTAGATCCTGCAATAAAGCTTATTTTCCTTTCAAAGATCCTGGATCATGTATACGTTGCGGGACAGATTGGACTAATTCCTGGAAGCATGCAGCTGCCTTCTGCGCCAGATGAACTGAAATCCGTTCATCGAGAGGCGTTGATCTCTTTGCGAAGCCTTGCGCGGGTGGTCGAAGCGGTCGGATGTCAACTAGTGAATGATGCAGCCTTATGCGTCTGTTACATCTCAGATAGGTCGTTCACACCTCTAGCACGACAGATATGGAGCGATAAGGTGTGGTCCTGTTATGCAACCCGGCGACGATTACTACGACGACTAATCAATCAGTCCTACCGCAGATAAACGCATCAGTCCCGGTTATCTATGTAGCCGTCCCGGCGCTCCCTCGAAACGCACGAGTGGAATGGCAGGTTCTTCTCTGCAAGACATCTCCTCCAGTTGTCATCGACAGTAGTGACGATGAAGACGATCAAATCCCGCAGAGAGCGGCCCCTGCTTCCGAGAACGGTAATCGCCCCCTTTCCATTCTGAGCTATACTGTCATTCCCTCATACTTCTTTCTGACGGCTCAGGTTGTTCCGCTGAAGCAAGTCCTGTGCTGTGTAGGACAGCTGCCTGGAGGCGGGGGACTCTACTGACCATGGCAGGGACCGCAGGACTCAAGGGTCAGCTTCTGAGCCATCCCAGCCTGTCTGATTGGATCTTCGACTTAATGTTCTTTCCGCAGATGAGGCGATGCCGCTCACTTCTGAGGTTGTGTCCAATGTTATTTCGACATTGTTGACAAATTTACGAGTCCACCTAGAGAACATCGGAGGGATGCACATAAAACATCGCAATCTATTAGCTATTCGCGTATTTTATCGGGATGCTGTTCCGAGACGTTGGATCATGGAAGGTAGGCTTACTCGGCACCACCGTTCAATCGGGATCTGGAGTTGACCTGCTTCTTTCCTTGCAGCGTTGAAGGTTAACCCACTATCCGCTGATGAGCCGATAGCCGTCACCCTAGTCGCAGTATCAGCTATCGGAGAAACAAATTCCATCGTTGCGGTGTGCTTGCACGGCTCAAGCACCTGAGGCGTGTAATACTGGAATTAAATTTCCCTTGAGCCCACCCCCGGCCCCAGCTTATCTCGCCCGCGAATTGCTGCAATTCTGGTTCATCATTCCTTTTGAGAGGGAAACATATCGCCGCTGTCCGCTTTTTTCATGGATGCCACCAGCTCCCAGAGCGCATTTAGCAAAGAGCAAACAGGGCTAGCGCAGCAGCCGCTAGGAAGGTAGGCAAGGCGAACTCCTAGCGGAGATGTCGATGGTGACATCGAGCAAGGGAAGAGGCAACCTCGGGTCTTCCGGCAGATTGAGCTCGGCAGAAAAGGCATTGAAGATGTTCGGGTTGGTCAAGCTGATCTCGCTGTCGGATACTCCGATCCTCCTTGCTGGAATTCTACGTCCCAAAAGCGGCCTGGAGGCCGCTCGAAAGCCTGCTCCTACCGATGCGACGGGTTGTAGATCAGGAACGCAACCGATTTCCTGCAGGATTTCATCTTACGACTTCAGGTGGAGTCGCCGAGTCATCGGCGTGAATCTCTGTCGGACTATGCAGTCTTTTTCATAGAGACTTTCGTAGCTGGTTTCCCACTGTAAAGACAGCGAACGATGGAGGTTCTGCGTCGTTTGGCTTTTCTCCGGGGCTCAGTCCCAGACCAACGGTTGCTGAGAGGTAGCTTCGCCGCAAATAAGGTCCATCCTTTTTTGTGCTCTACGATGCTACGAAGAGAGTCCGCCGAGGAGGAGTAGGGGATGTGGCGATTACCCATCCCGACCAACAGCCGAGATGAAAGGAAGTAATTGATGACAGAGAGCCCGGAAGAGGGAGAAAAGGCGTGGGAAAAAGAGCAGGAGGCCACAGAGAGCCGACGAGGAAAAGAGGGGCCCACAGCGCAAGAGCGTGGGAAAATGGTCAAGCAGAGGAGAGGAGGAGAAGGAAGAGGAGGAGGGAGAAGAGATAAGAGGAAGGAGAGAATGAAGAGAGAGAGAGAGAGAGAGAGAGGGAGGGATGGTGGGAAAATTCCCGTGCGGTCAACCTGTCAATTTGTTCTTGGCGTTGCTGTCAGCGATCCTGTCATCTCCCCCTCCAAATGCACAGCCACTCCAGCAGCCACTGCCCGCTGGCGATGTGTAGGTCTGCGCATGGAAGGACAGCCGACGGTTGAAACCTCGGGGAAATGAAGCGGGGGTTGGCGGAATGCCGACAATGATGCATAGCTGTAGTGTGCCAAATGATGAGTTAAGGGGAAGGTGGGAAGGGAACTGAAAGCAGAAGGCTGGTTCAGGTGACAACTGTGTAATTTCCGATTGGGTCTCGCTCGGTATGGCTTTCTGCGATGTTGACATG
>JADGJA010000623.1:0-13735 GCA_027596035.1 Thoreauomyces humboldtii | reverse complement strand
GGTATGGGGTTAGGAGGGATAGGTGGGGAGTCGATGTGGACTCGTGAGGGAGGAGGTCGTGGGGAGAGACGAAGGCGATGGTGTGCGGTATGCTGGCTGTGTTGATGGGTGGATGGGGGGTCGGTTTGACACGGACTTGCGGTGAGGAGGGCAGTGGGTTTGCTGGTGCCATTGTGCTTGTGCTTTGGGTTGGGCCAAAAGGGCTAATGGGGGGTTCGGGCGAAGAGAAGAGGGGATGACGAAGAAACGGCTGCGGCAAGCAAAGCGGCGAGCCTGACGGCAAAGCATCTGCGGCCGCTGCCAGGAACGAACACCCTCCTTTCTCCCAAGGCTTTCAGAGAGAGGGCCGCCCCCCATCAACTATGATACTGGGCACAAGGAGTGATTCGCCCATTTCACGGGGTGGTGGAAGGGCGGTTGTAAAGCCTGATGGTCAAGCCAAGCACAATAAACGAAGCACAATAAACGCAAAAGGAACATGCATAAAGAAATGTAGCAGAAAGTCCAGAAAATCCAACCGATCAGAAGGGTGTCGATCGCCTTCAAACAGCGTCCACAACGTCCACAGCGTTCAACGAGGTCTCCAAGGAAGCCGACCCAACCTTCGCAAGTCCAGCGCTTGCGCTTCTTCGCTTGTACAAGAAGAAGAACGCCGCTCCGATGACACCCCCGGCAGCCACCAGGCCACCTCCGATCGCAACCGTATGGATGGTCTTGGAGGAGACAGTCGTGCTGGAGACGATCGTAATGGTGTTGTTGTTGCCGTTCTTCTCAGCGACGTTGGTTGCGGCAGGAGTGACTGTGGTCGCTTTTGTGAAGAAGGTGAGACTTCAGGTTGAACGGGCATTCCGAGGTTGTTCGGACCGTACCTTTGTCTGATACACATTCCCCGCTTGCAGTACAGGTTCCGCACAGGGTAGAGTTTCCGCCAGCTGGACAGCCTGCCGATGTGAGTGCACAGCTCGTTCCCGCAGCCAGCTTGACTGTAGGAAAAGAAACAACTATGCTTAGGTTGAAGGCTGCCAGGTAATGATCAGCGCATCGAACTCACCTCCGTAGGCATCGCAACACGCGGTTCGTCTGCCACCGCAAAAGATGTTCAGCGTCCAAACCGGATTCTTGCGGTTTGGTGCGAGCGCTTACCTATCACAGACTCCAACTCTCGTATCCAGTTGGCAAGTTCCGGATAGACACACTTGCGTCTGACTGTTGAATCCACCGCAGAGCGTGCCGTCCGTCTTGTTCTGCAGGTGGCCGTGTGCGTCCGGAAACACCACGCAGGTCGAGCTTGTCGATTGAGGGTTCTTCAAAAGCCGGAGAGCGGTCAGGTTCTTCCCAGGAAAGGAGAACCAAGATCGAAGAGACTCACGATGCAGACGAGATTGCAAATGTAATTCGCAGGGAGGGTGGATGGGCAGTCAGCATATCCTCCAGCGGGTGCACCGGTGAGTTCTGTCCGAAGTGCACACTCGTCTTCGGCTTGTACGATGAGGGTCAGCTGGCGCCTAACTTCTGAACTTTTTGCGTCCCCCCTCAAGCCATTATGCTGTGAACTTACTTTTGATCGTGTCCGTGTACCAAAGTTCTGTACTTTCGTTCGCTTGCAGTCCCTATGAACACCGTTGGGATCAACGTTCGATGACACCAAGCTGTCAAGCAAGCACTCACAGCAAGAGCATTCCGTTGTACAAAGCATGTGGCCACGCTGTTTAGAGCCGCATCGATCTCGTACTGAGAGCAGGTAGAAAAGAGTCGCATGTTGGTCGATGTCGAAGCAGACGGATACATGATATATGACTTGGATAGTAACGATACGGGTTAGATTTCCCACGCAACGCAGAAGCTGAAAGCGATCCGAGCTTACCTGCGCGGGATTACAGCTTGCAGGATTTCCCGGCGGTGTTCCATGTGCGGTATCTGAAGGAGAGTTTCGATTGGTCTAGAGGCTCCATGTAGAGCGCATCGTATCGCTCTCTCACCATGATTTCTAAGTTTCCCGAATTCGTTAATCCAAGAGAACTGGGCGAAGGCTTTCGCCTTCAAGGAAGGAAACCAAATCCAGAACTCACGATCCCATTCCATGTCCGAGCTCGTGGGTGACGGTGGTCACGTACGTGGCACGAGCGAGGAGTGTGTCGCTATAAAGCGGAGTGGAGATGCCGGTATTGTAGCCGCCTCCTGAATATAGTGTTAGATGATGTACATGGCTGTTAAGCAAAACTCTATCAAAGTCTTACATACCGGAGCATATTCCGCCAAGCGCTCCAGATTTGCCCACCTGCGTAAGAAGTGTTAGCCTGTGAGTTGTGGCAGTTTAAAAGCAAGTTCGATGTCAGTCATACATAAGCTAAGCCAAGCGTAGGGTTGAAATCTTGCACCGTCAATACATGCACCAAGCAAGTACTGGCAGGAAGTTTGGGTATTAGGCCATTCTGTACGGCTGCTACCAGCTTGATGAGCAGTATCAGCATCTCGGGCTGGTTTCATATCGCTTGCAACCAAAACTCGGGCGCACCTGGTTCAACAATCCAGTTGCCGAGCCGGCCGGCTGTCCAAATCCACTCGGATCAGACACATTCCGCACTACATAGAGATAGCTGGATCTTGCCCGTCAGTCGCTCGTCCGGCCGTTCTTTTTCCTGCTGTCACTTCGACGGACCTCAGCGGCGTTCGCACGTTCAACGTCTGCTCATAGATGCTGTCGATATCGTTGAACAGTGACAACACAACCGCCTCCGTAGAGTCTCCAAACGTATCGCTGAACTCGTAGTCAGCGACCACCGCAATCGGGCAGTCTTTTCCAATCCCAGTGATCGATGCCGTTCGTGCGGTGAGCGGTACACCGCGAGTTCGGACAGGGCAGACTTTTCTCCCATCTGCATCCTCAGTGCAATCCCCCAGTTCCTCCATCGACTCCGTCAAATCATCAAGACTGCTGTCGACGGCGATCCCTACGGAAGCTGTGAAGAAACTCTTGTCCATTTCGGGTATTGCGCCCGACAGGACCGGTCCTTCGAGACTCGAACACGTCGTGACACCTTCAAAGTGATCCACTACGTCCTCGTCAAGGTAACTGATCATATCGTATTCCTTCGGATCCGTTTCACTGGGAACCACCTCAAAGTGGATCGTGATCCACGTCCCATCTTCTTTCTGATAACGGGCGTGTCCTTCGTAAAGTCCCGCTTTGATGGCCGCAAGACGGACGATCGACAGCGGCTGATCCCGTACCGTTCCTTTCAGGATCGAAGCGGTATCCACTGGTGCGTTCGTGGGATGCGGATTGGCGAAGATCAGGTTTTGTACAAGTTCGATGTTCGGGACCACGTCGACCGTGAGGATCTCTCCGTCGGTCAGGATCAGGTTGATTTCCAGCGAGGATGTGCTTGATGAATCACGTTTGTGGATGGCGAACGGCGTGACTGGGGTGTATTTGGTGAGGATGGAGGAGATCTCCGCTATGTGGAAAGATAAGGTCAGATTCTTTTTTCAAAGGCTCGACCTCAATAGGTGACATGATGCTTTACAGCGCTTATGTATAATGAGAGCATTGCTCCAAGCAAGTCCACACAGGAGTAGAAGGCACAGAGAAAAGTTCATGATGATGCTGAACCGTCTTCATGAGCGAGGTGCACGTAGGACGACCAAACGGGAAATGAAAAACCGCTTGGCCTTGGCCGGCGATCATGTCGGAGTTCATGATGTTACTGTCAAACGCCAGACTGCTGCAAGATTACACTGGTGCAGGATTCATAACATTTTGGCATTCTGCGAACCATCATGCGAAGTAAGGACTCTGAATAGAACCCAACTTTGGGCAAGCGCTCTGTATTCGTCAGGAAAATAATAAAGCATGAAGGTCAATGAAGATGAGGCAGAAAAAATGAGATGTCCTATCTAACTGGTCCCCTAAGCATTGAAAATGCGGGTAAAGAACTTTGCGAACGCCGAATATACGTGCTTAAAGTCCCGGACATTGACAGGGTCGCTGAGGTCGGCCCTCGCTCCAGCCCATCCTTCAATCAATGGAGAAGCGGTTAGAAAACGCAAAGCAAGTCCTGATAGGTGCGAATCAATTCTCTTACCATGTCCCACGTCAGGATACCGGGCAAATATAGACAGCGGTCCGACGCTCTTGCTCTTGACGAGCTTCTCGAGCTTGTCCTGCTCCTCCGCCGATTCGTCCTTAGAGATGAAGCTCGCGAAGGGCACTACAATGTCCTTTGAATCGTTGGCGTCCAGCTGCGAGGGATGGGCCTGCCCGATGGCATCGTAGATGTTTTCGGAGAGGAGCATTGACACCACCTTGCCGCCCCAGCAGAGACCGTAGAGGCCGAGCTTGGTGGCGCCTTGGGAACGGAGCTCCTTGGCGATGTCGCGCAGGCTTCCTACCACCTGGGCTTTGAACTGTCAAAAGGGAAGAATTCGCATGAGGAGAGTACAGAGCTGAGGAGACGGAGTTTCTGCTCCTACCTCTGGCGTCTGGAAAGCTGCAAACCCCTTCTTCATCTCCGCGACTCTGAAGGATCAGCACTCCTGTCAGTTTCAAGCCTTTGGGCCCCCAACCAGAATCCCACAGACTCACTCCTCGGGTGCCATGCTGGCAAATCCGTCCTTTGGGATCCTCTTGACATCGAACCCCTTTCCCCTGAACACGTCAGGCATGATAACACGGTAGCAACTTTCAGCAGCGAGAAGGTCCGCGCCTTGCTTGGTTTGCGAGGCATAACCGAAGATGTCGTATAGACAGACGATCACGTTCTTCGAGTCCGCCGGTCCCGTCTCGTAGCAGCCAAGGTCGCCAATACGAGTAGTGTATTGACCGAGGGGTGTGTAGTCAGCCCCAACGACCGCAGGGGTGGAACAGCAGGCTGAGTAGAGGAGAACGAAACGGGGTCAAGACGGGAAAAGAACAAGTCAAGCGCATAAGAAAGAAATCAAGTTACATGGAGTAGAAGTCATGATGCGTGTGTGAAGTACTGTCTGTAGTATATGAAAGCGTAAGGATTGATGATGGGAGCGGCAAGGAGACTGTTCACCGTCTTTATAGCAGTTCCCAAGCCTAATAAGCCGACCTGCCGAATTCGTGCGTCACCGCCGACCTGCCGAACCGGGCCGTTGCAAACTGGTGCAAACCTTCAGATCCGAGCAATCTCTCCAACGCAAAATGCAGCGTCCTCACCGGCTTGCCTCTCATAGTTGCCTTGTAAAAGCTCGGAATTCCGGCTAACGGTGGCATCTCGGATCGATTCGTTTCGGATGATGCTCCTTCGAAACAATAACCAGGCTTCTCCCAAAATATTCTCGAAACCCATCCCACTTCTGTCCATTAAAGATACAGCTCCCAGTGTATTGCGATCCTGAACAAACCAGCTCCCCCAAACCTCCTAGAGGAAGATGTGAAGAGAAATCACAGCGACATCTTGCCCTTCTTTCCCTGCTTGGCCAGGTTTCGCTTCGCTAGCTTCTTGCGTTCCTTCTCCTCGTATTTCCGCTGTTCCTCCGGGCTCAACTTGGTTGCCTCCTGATCTCGAGCCCTCTTCTCCTCGAATTTCTTCTTTGCGAGCGCCTGTTTGCGAATAATAATGAAGCAAGGTGAGAAACGCAGCACCACCATTAGCGCCTTGGGGAAATGCATCCCGCGTTTACCTCCTTGCGCTCAGCTTCCGCGGCCTTCAAAATGGATGCTGACGCGGCCTGACGAACTCGGGTGATCTTTGATCGGGTTTCGGGTTGCAGCGTCGAGAGACCAAACTGGCCGATGTAGTCAATGATGGTCATGAACATCTCCGTGATGTCGATGAGGGCCGCGGATTCGCGGTCGTTCAAGGTGTTGAGGGTCGGAAGTCGGAGGACCATGGTAAGGGTTTTGGACACGTTCTCAAGGTCTTCCATTCTGCAACGCATAGAATGAGCAAGACAGATGAGCAGGAAGGTGAGTTTGCATAAGGTACACCTACTTGGTGGGCTTCTCGATGGGAAGATCCGTCAGGATGAGCTGCTCGATGAGCGGGTACGTGAACGCCTCCCCCTTTCCATTGCTGTCGAGACCCAAAGACGCCCAAAGTCCCTTCCTCACATCTGCATCCTCCCACAGCATGTTTATGAACTCGGGCGCGTCGGCAAGAGCGGTGTACTGAGATGGGAAAGTACCGCCGACGCGAGACGTGACCTCTCGCTTCTTTGGGAACTCGCTCACGTCCCAACGGTTGGCGTTCACTTTCTTGACGTGTTCCTTGAGGATTATCGCAAGGACCATGGCGTCCGATTCCTCTCCGTTAAGAGTGGCAGTAAGGGTCATCTTATCGTAGCTCGGGGAGCTTGAGCCAAGAGCAAGATTCCACAGCATATCGAAGGGATCGTAACGGGGTGCTAGCTGAAGGACCGCGTGAGAAATGTGGGAGCATGGAAAGCGCCTTACACACAGTGATTAATACGCACGCGAAGACGACCGTAAACATTTTGGACGTATTGCCTTCCGGTAGCGTAAAAGACGTATGAGCGAGGGCCTTCCCCAACGTAGTCGTCCATGACTTTGCTGAAGTTACGATCCCAGACTCCCTTCGTTGCGGTGAGCCTACAGGTGCATGGTTCAGAGTCATGTCAAGGAAGCAAGATCCCTGATGTTTGCTGCCTACCAGCTTCGCGAGATCCTGTTGTTCATGGTGCGGACGATGAAGAAGGCAATAACGTAGGTAAGAAGGGCTGACATGATGATAGCCTCATACTTGAAGAGAAGAATGTGAGTGGAGGCCCAGGATGGAAGTCCTCCTCAGCAGACGAAAGATAAAGCCGGACAAGCTCACTTTGACATCCGCGAGGGTGACATCGCTCCAATAGTATCTTGGATGCTCGACGACCTGTGCTCCAGCACCCGACGCATCGGGAAGGGAGCTCTTGACCTCTCCTGGCAGGTAGTCGTCCTCTTCGTCGTCGTCGAAGTCGTCGTTGTGGGAGGCCGCCTTTGCCACAACGGATGCTGCTCCCAGTGCGACATACAGAGCCAGTGACCTGGCTGACGGAAGGGATAGTGGAGCCATTGCGAGAGTCCGCTTTTCGCACTGCAGATCAGTAGCAATGCTGTGAGGTGGTTCTGCTTCCGATGCGGACGGCGGCGAGGTTTGGGCGCGCTACTGTGTGGCGCAGTCCTCCACGTTATCCATAAGCGGTTGATCGAGTACCGGCATACCGGTAATACGGCGAGCTCTTGCTGTCGGCCCCTCCCCTTCAAGATCATGTGACCAGATGGCGAGTGCTAGGGTTGCGAGGGAGAAAGGGTAGGTAGGGTTCAGGCACGGCCGTTCGCTGCTGCTGTTGCTGGGGAGGGAGGAGGGAAAAAGAGGAGGAGAGACCCCCTCGTCCATAAGGGCTTGTTTTTCTTCCTTCCCTCTCCCTTTCTCACATACCGCCATATCTTTCGCAGCCATGAGCCCTCGCACCGAGAAGAAGCAGAAGACGGCAAAGAAGAGCACCCTCAACGAGGTACCACCACTGTCACCCCCATTATCGCTTGCCTCGGCTGCAGAGAGAACCTATGCTCGGCGGCATTTGCCGTGGTTGAGGAAATCTCAATCCCCGAGAAAAGTCAATTGCAGTTACTTTGTTACCGAATACTTACCGTCCGTCCTGCTTCTTCCTCTAGGTCGTGACTCGGGAGTACACCATCCACATGCACAAGCATGTGTTTGGAAAGTGAGTACCGTTTCACCTCACTCAACCCGGTTTGGCGGAATGGGTTTGAGAGGGCTAGGCAGGTCCAGCTGCGTGGGAAAGTTCGGAGCGTGGAGCCTCTGGAACCGCGTGGGAATGCGTGGGAAGACATGGCAGGGGGATCCAGACGCCGACGCTTGTTCGTTCACCATTTCACGAATCCCGCGGACTTTACGTATATGCGGAACGAAGCGGGCACGACGACAGAACCTCTACAACCCACGCCACTTCTCCCCAGCATCAAACGCCTCACGTTAGGAAGAACCGGAAACTTACAGCTCTGTTGCTCCTTTGCAGGTCCTTCAAGAAGCGTGCGCCCACCGCCATCAAGGCCATTCGTGAGTTTGCGCACAAGACCATGGGAACGTCCGACGTTCGTCTCGACACCGACCTGAACAAGGCCATCTGGGCCCGTGGAATCAAGTCGATCCCCCACCGTGTCCGCGTTCGTCTCGCACGTCGCCGAAACGACGTCGAGGGTGCCAAGGAGAAGCTTTACACCTTCGTGACCTTCGTCCCCGTCACCAACTTCAAGGGTGCGTGTTCCGTTACGAGCTTTATCTGTGATCGTAACGCGTTTTGTCTCACATGCATTCTTTTCCTTTTGCAGGTCTCGAGACTCAGGCTGTTGAGGAATAGATACGTTGTTTTGATCATGAATACAACTCGTCGTTCCGTCTGTACATTGTCTTTTCGCGGACCATGGATTGTGCTCCTTCTTTTACAATCGTCCTGGTGGTGATGTTTGTTAAGCAGTCCGTTTTTGCCATAGACGGATTACGATGTGTCCAGCCGAGGGTAGAAGCCTTCGATCGCATGCGGCGCATATCAGAGTGCCTGACTGGCTGGCAGGACCGACTAAGAGTTTACTGCCGGTTCAAATGCTCGAGAACGTCCCCCAGCTAGATGAGAAGCACGCATCGAAGTACAATCCTTGAATCCCACTGATGCGCCCGAGTTCATTGGTCTTCGAGACAACACTTTCGCTAAGCTGTCCGACATGTCTGGGTGGCTGTGCTCGCTTGCTTTCAAACGAGACCTGCACCGAGGCGACGCTCTTTTTCCATCCCATCGCAAAACCTCAACCCCAACAATTCCTCTCCCTCGCATCACGACCCTCTCTCTGCTCATCCATCGTCCTCTGTCCGCACTCGTTGTCGCTCCCACCCACCCTTGGGAAACCCATCCGAAAACAAAAAGCCTATCTGAACAACGGGTCTGGGAATGACTTTTTCAGTCTCCCCCCTGACCCGTGGCTGATGATCCAGAGGAAACTGAACCCGCAAACATGACCAGGATCGGGTTTTCAGGTGGTGGCGTTGGTGCAGCGCTCGTTGCTGGGCCGTGTATGTATAGCAAGAGTTCTGGCGTGCGAACGTCGATACCAAAGGAGAGGGGGAGCGAAGGTTTCGAGGAATCGTACATACGGAGTATTTTGCGCATGTGTAGATATCTCTCCTGAGCGGGATCCCTTCGTGATCTCACCCCGGTGCTGAATGATGATAAAAGGATTTGGTATGAGGAGATGTGGAAAACACCTCGGAACTGAGGATTCTGGTTGATGCGATGACTTGCGAAGGCTGTCGCGTCCCGTTCCCTAGTTCGCCCGCATCTTTTCTGTGACCCTTTACTTGATCATATCTGACAGTACGCTGGGCAAGGGAAAGCATGGATATGCGTTGGGTCATAATGGAGATGGTGTGCGTGACCAATCACCTTACAAACGGTCTTTGTATGTCGACACCGGAGATTGTAAAGGCGGATGATGAGGAGTACGCTCGCTCGCTCATTTCTCAGATTGGCAAACAGCAATTGTCTCTTCTCGAAATGAAATCCGAGCCGAGTTATGTACAAGAAAAGAAACCCCTAGCTTCGAGCGCCGAGCTTCGCGAGAGACCGCACGCCTTGCTCCTCCCATTCCGCTTTTGAGATCCAGAACTCTTCGCGGTTCTTCATGATTTCTCCGAGAACCGCACCGCCGAGGAAGACAGCGTGTCTGCGACGCGGAGGATCCTCGACTTGCAGCTTGAACCTCTAAAATAGGACGATACCATCAAAATAGTATGTCAGTCTTCCGTGTGTGTAAACAGTAGAAAGATAGTGCTTCACTTACGCTCAGACGAGACACGTCGCCTCCGAGCACTTTCTGGAGGTAAAGCTGTTTCATCTCCTTTTCGAGACGACTGGGGAGACCAGGGTACATGGACGTTCCACCCGACAGCACAATATGCTTATAAAGCTCGGCGCGGATGTCCATGTCTGCTGCGTTGATGGTGTTGAAGAGGAGATCTGTGGAAGACCATTGAGTAACTTACATTTCGTATCACGACATGTGGTGAGTAGAATGTACATACCTGCGACACCGGGAGATTCCACATCGACGAGATGTGGGGAGAAGAGTGCTTCAGGAGCCTGGAAGCGTTCCGATCCAACCTTGATGACGCGGCCGTCGGGTAGCTGAGGAAAGGAAGAAATCAATGAACCACTCTTTGCAAAGGCAGTAAAGAGATGAACTAACCGTGTATTGCTCAACGAGCACGGTGGTCTCATTGGCAAGTTTCTGCTCCAGATCCAGGTCATATCTGCCAACATGACTGGTCAAACCCAGTCCAAGAAGCGAAAAGCCCTGCTCCAGTTTCTTACCCAATATAGCACAGTTTCTCCTTTAGTTCTCGAACGGTCTCAAAGTCGGCCGTCCGGTTGAAGGCGTATCCCCGGAGAAGCAGGAGCTTAATCAGGTAACGCGTGATGTCGCGACCAGCCACATCCAGACGGCGCGTCAGGTGAGGCAGAGCGTATCCATCGTACACTGGAACGATGTGAGTGACACCGTCGCCGGAGTCTACTACGACGCCTGTCTGCAAGCCTGTGGGGTGGTCGTTAGGGTGCATCCTTATCGTCCTACAGACTCTCCCCCCGGTGTACTGTTACCTTGAGCGTAAAGGGTCAAGACCGCCTGGATGGACACGTAGACGCCGTTGAACCCGTAATGCTCGAACATGGCCTCGCACATCTTCTCCCTGTTCTTCTTCGGGTTCATGGCGGGTTCGGTGAGGAGAATCTTATGGTCGCTGTAGTTTTCCACTTTGAGCTGATCCTTAAATGTGTAATCCCAAAGATGGTACATGTCGTCCCAATTTCGAACGATTCCGTTCTCCATGGGATAGGACATTTGGAGGAGGGACCGTAAGGCGGCGGCTTCGTCTCCAACCATGATGTCCTTGAGGACGACATCTCCGATCCGCTCTTCGGACCGAAGGATGGGACGACCGACAACGGCGGGGAACTGGGCTTCCGGAAAGTGACTACCCGCAAACCCGCATTTGACGAACTATGGGTGGGTTGAATGAGCGTGAGTTTGTCGAGGTGGACGCCAAGATGGTGGACTGGCGCGTTTCGCTCTTCAACGAAGCTTCGCTTCAAAAACCTAAATCACGTACCCCAGTTCCGTTATCGCATACGATGACCTCTCTAGATGGTGGCATGGTTGTGTGTCTTATATATGAAGCTTGGTGACAAGGCCGGGGGATGACCGAACGACGAAGAAGTGATAAGTGGTCCCAATGGGCGGCCGCCGAGCAGAGTCACCATTCGCGCCGCCTTGGCTTCTGGCCTCCGTCACTGCACATCGACAGCCAAGCGGTAGTCCACACTTTGTGTGCCAATATCAACGACCAAATATCACAAGTCATAACCGCGGCTCTTTGTGATTAGGTATACTGGAGATAGGGGAAGAGATGGGCGAGTAGCCGTGGATAAAAAGAGACATTTAGGGCGTGGGAAAATTGGAGTGTGGGAAGAGCTCTGGTCGAGAGTTTGAGCACAGATGAATTGAACAAAGTTCGCTCGCGTTGCTCCCGCACAGAGTCCTTCTATCCTCCGAGGTCCTTTTCCTATGCGTTTCTCGCGTCGTCGAGCCGTGGGAACACCTTGATATTTTTTGTTACGGTTTTCCTGTACCTTTAAGCCCAGATCTAGGAGGAGAGATCGGCAGAAACATGAGCAAAGGATACCAAGCAACGGGCATCCGAGATGATAGGAATACTGCGCAACGATGTGGGACAAGGAGGAGCGAATGCACTAACCTTCAGCAGACTGTCCCAACTACCAGTCGACAGGGCATTTCCGTCTGCGCTGACCCCGATGCAGCTGACTCTGTTTTCGTGACCCGTGAGAACTCCGACGCGCTCCCCCTTGAGAGTGTCCCAGACGTTGCAGTTGAAGTCATCGTATCCGGCAAACAGAAGTCGACCCGAGACGGAGAAGGCAACGGACGTGATGCCGCAGAGAATGTTGTCGTGCGTGTACTGGTTGAGCTCGCGGTCGGCTCGAAGGTCGAACAGGCGGCAGGAAGCGTCATCGGATCCCGTTCCAAAAGCGTCACCGTTCGGGAAGAATCTTAAGCGAGGAAGGAACGAAAGAAGTTGACAAATGGTAAGTAAGAAAGACAGTAAAAGTACGCGCGTAGAAGTGGGGTGTGAAGACGAGGAGTGAACTCACTGTACGGCGTTGATGTCCGACTCGTGGCCAGTAAATGTCTGAACGCAGCGACCAGTACGAATGTCCCAAACTTTTGCGGTGGCGTCGCAAGCAGCCGAGACAAAGATGTTCTTGTCGGGACTCAACGACAAGCTCATAACGTCTCCGGTGTGGTCGGTGAACTCGAGGGTTTTCATGCCTGCGTCAATGTCCCACAGCATGCAGCTCATGTCACCGCTGGACGTGAGGATCTGCCTGTCGGAGACGAACCGGCAGCAACTGAGGTACCCAGTATGGGCGGAAAGCTCCCGCGCCACCTTGACCGAGCCTTCCTTGGTTTTCAGGTTGTAGATGCTGCAGAGGTTGTCGAGACCACCGCAGGCGACGTAGTTCCCGGAGGGCGCATAAGCGCAGGTCATGACCCACGAGGAGCGGAGGGGAATAGCGTGCACCTAGGAGACAAGGAGCACTTAACAATAAGTCGCGTTGTGCGCTGTCGATTGGGACTTACCTTGTTAGTCGTGTAGGAGTCCCAGACAATTAGCTTGCCATCTTGAGATGCTGAAACTAAGTGACGCTTGTCCGATGCCCTTTATTAGGGAAAGGATAAGTACGGGGATCAAATTAGGTGTTTGGCCGCCAGCCTGGTACGTACCAGTGCATTGCATATACTTTAGCGAGGTGGCCTTTAAGAGTACGGCGAACCTTCATTACTGTTCGGGGAAGCGGTTCTAGGTCCGCCGCCACCTGCTTCACTGGAAGTGGCCATAATCATGTTTTAAGGTCAGCATCGGTAGCAATTGCTGGCGGCCCGAAGGCAACGCCGCGCCCATTTTGTAACGTGAGTCAGGTTCCTTTCGCTTACATGTGGTATCCGCAAGCGCATCCTTCTTCTGCTTGATCCTCTCCTTGAGAGACTCGGCTTCCTTCCGTGCCGTTGCGATGCGGTCGGCGATGTCGCTCATTTCTGGCGGATGGAATCGGTCAAATTTAGGTTCCAAAATGAGCCGGCCGATCACAGGGGACATGTGAGAAATCCCCGGACCCGAGGACGCGCCAAAGCAGGCTCACCTTAACTAGCGAAGAGAAAGGGATGCCCAAGATGGGAAAGATGGGCGGTCGGTGAGCGGACGGCGCTGAGCTCGAGCGCTGATGTACAATAAGAAACCAAATTCGATTCCTGCAAGTTCAAGGAGAGATCAGATACGGTGCTGATCATGCTGTGCATTCTGATTTTGCTGTGCATTCCGATGCAGATGTATCCGATGTGGTGTTCTTCGCACTGGATGAAGTGTGACGTGTGTGTGCAACGGCAACCGACGTGTCGACGACGGTCCGTTCACAGCAGGCACGATGTCTGCTGGGAAGGACGTATCGCGTAATGAATCTTTACCTGACTGCGCCGAAGAAGAGAATCCGATGGCAAGCACTGGAGAGGTTCGAAGGTTGCGGCGAAGACTTTGAACGGACGAACGAGAAAGACAACGACGACGACGACGGCGACAGTACGGATGAATGTCGCGAGCGGGGGCGAAGGGGCGAGAGG
>JADGJA010000622.1:0-13747 GCA_027596035.1 Thoreauomyces humboldtii | reverse complement strand
GGGGTGAGGTTCGGCGAGAGGCAAAAGGAGGAGAGAGAGAGGGGTCGGGGGGTGTACGACCTATCGGACATCGCTCCCCCTCTCCATCACACTCCTCTCTCACCCACCCTTTCACCACCCCATTAGCACCCCCTTCCTTCACGCACATGCAAGACCGCTCGCTCCTTCGTTTTGCTTGAGACGTTTCCCCCCGTCTTATTCTTCTCTTCTACAGCTTGCGAGCGTCGAAGCACATGCCTCCTGATTGTCCACCGTCACAGCCACTCACCAACAGGCCGCAGGTCCCACCTTCTTCCCCTCACCACAAACGAGGCTATCCAACTGCACCCCACCACCCACATCCACATCATCCACGCCAACCTTCAAAGAAGGTACCGCCGCGACCGAACCACTTAGCCTCAACCTCGCGTCCCGTCTCCTCGTCTGCCCGGGCTCAGTCGCGCCCGGTCAATCCACTTCTATCTGGTCCCCATTCGGCACCTCACTCACGGTTCTCCTCTGGTGTTCAGCAATGCGAAGGGACTCTGAGGCAGTCAAAGTCAGACTTTACAGCAACTTCGCGTCACACTGCTTCAGGTCCGGTGCATCGATCCTTTGAGGGCCAGGTGTTTGTCATTGACTCGGACTCGGACGAGTCCCAGCCCTCGAATTCACCGGTAGCCGGTTCACGACGCTCAATACCTTCGCACCAGCCGAAGAATCCGGTGCCCTTACGAGCGCATGAGCCAACCCAAACCCGTCGAAAACTCCGGGCAACCAAACCAGTTCCTGCAAAAAGACCGGATCGTAAAAAATCGCCCGCACCAGGCGTCACAGCCTCCTCTTTCCCATCTCCACACGGCATCCGAAGGTCTCCCTTCGTGTTACCGTCAGTCTCGCCAGAACGTCCTCGCGCTCGAAAAGCTTCTCTTGTCGTCGGAATACACAATAAACATTCAACGAAAGTCGGAGCCAAGGCGTCACGTCGCTCGCCATGGGACATGAAAAAGTCTAAAACCGCTTGGCACTTGAAAAAGCTCGATGCCCGTGGTCCTGCTGATTCACGTCAGTCTCCTACTTTCTTGTCACAGCGTATACCCTCCGTGCTGGCCACGATACCGAATGCAGGCAAAAGTGCGAAGTACGCGGAAATTCGGAAGGTCTCACCACAACCTGCCATGTGCGACTCTATACCCCTTGTGTCGGTGAAAATCCGGAAATTTCGTACTGGCTCAAAGTCCGATGTCAAAGACTCTGCTTCGGATGCTATGACAAAGTTCGCAAGCACACCACCTTCGCTTGTGTCCGATGCTATAGCCTCATCAGATGGTGCGATCGATTTGTTAGACGAGTCGATGTACCCAGATGCCGCAAGCATGCTAGGACGTGCGCACTTGCAATTAGCCTGGGGCTGGGACCCTCCCGCGCTTGTCTACCGCGGTCCACCCTCCTCGGCCCGCCAGCATTCAAGCGCAGAGTCGGAAATTTCGAAAGGACCAGGCGAAGCTCGCACGCATCAGGTTTTCATAACGAAACGAAATTCGCTCCGCGAGGACAAATCTACAGGTTTATCCAAAGCGACAGAATCAGAGCTCGTCTCGACACGCGACACAGTTCATGCAGATAGGGAATCGACTTCAAGTTCTGTTGCATCCACGTGGGAGCCATCTTCCGCAAAATACATCTTTGTCGCACCGGACAGTGACAGTGACGTGGATATGGACATGTCCCTGAGCTCTTCAGAAGAAGAGGAAGACAATGTGGACGTGGAGGAACTCGTGGGCATTGTCTTGCCACGGCCCTCCGCACCTGTAAAATTGGCTCCATCTTTTCCGGCGAGTATCTCTGCCGAGCCCTTGACCACCTTGGGGAAGGCTGCGAGAAAGAAGGCGGACTTGCCTGCATCATTCGCAGCTGTTCTCTCCTCCCTATCTGCCAGACCCAGGGGCTCTACGACGTCGGAAATCAAAGCGAGGGTTGCCGGCTCTTTGATGGATCATCGGCCATCTCCTAAGGTGACACCATCTGCCGCGGCTATAAGGAAAGCAACCGCGAATTCTGCGGCTCTCTCAGCTCTGATCGCTGCTGCACACAGCATGAACCGCTCTTCGACTGCCTTTCGGGATCTTACTTCGAGCTCTGGCAGGGGTCCTAGTCATATTGAACTCATCTCAGATGACGACGAGGTCAGTTCTGTAGTAGATACGGTCAATTTGGAGCGCGCGGTAGCCATCACACCTCCTGGATCACAGTCAATTTCTCGCCGTGGGATCAAAAGAAAGTCTCCGAGTCATTCTGCACCATCAGGGGACAGCTTGGCGATCAAGCGACCTAGGACCGTTCGCCCTGTGGACAAGCGTCTTAATCTGAATAACTCGCACACGGCGTTTCCAACATCATCGAATCACCTGATTCGGGACCAGCAACCATTTACCATTGGCGCCTTAACGTTGGGTATCTTCGCTGAATCGAGATATTTTCAGCACACACGCTTTTCGAAATTCGATAGAGATCGCAAGCTCGTCAATGTCACTCGACAAGCTGCTGGTGCTCTCGCGAGAGCGACAGGAGACGAGAATCTCGCATTTGCCAGGACCGGCGTACCGAGCTCTGAAGTTGCAGATGTTGTCAACCTTTCGTCACGTGAGTCGAAAAGAGTTTGGAGAGCTGGACGAAGGCGTTTCTCGAGCTGTACACAATTTCAAAACTTGATTGTATTCATCTTTCAACGTTCTTACATTTCTTGTCGTTTTTCTACTGATTTCTCAGGCCGTTGTTATCGGTATCTTCACTTTGGACCGATCGACGGACCCACGGCGCTCCTTGTTGACGAGAAGCAAGGACCGGGGTTGACCCTTCAGAATATCGAGACTGCAGCGAAGGATGCTCGGTCTGGGATGCGGCAGCAGGTTGTAGAGAGGAGAGGAAGGAAGGAGGTACCTCTGGCTCCCAAACGGTGCATCACGAATCTGATCGCATCACGGGAAATGGATGTTGGTGCCGATGCCGGACGCACGGGGGTAAGAGATATATAAGGGTTTTCAAAGCATACGACGGGGAAAGCAAGGTCTAATGTTGAATTGCTGCCCAGATGATGCGGTCGCGAGTGACCAAGCGCCTCGAACGTATCGCTACACACCACTTGGGATCCGGCCACGTCTCCTCCATGCAGTTCGCCATCACCCATCAAAGGCAATGGACCGACTCGTCAGACTTGCCTTCCTCCTTGAAAACTCCAGTCCCGCCTGGTCCTCACCTAGTTCTTGCATCCTCCCATTTCGTCGACCACTCTCTCAATTACAACAAACCCGGCGGCTGCGTGTTGGTCGACGTGAACCAGCCCGACCCAAGCATCGTGGGCGAGAACGGGGTCTCGCATCCATGGACACACCCGACGGGCGCGATGCTTCACGCGAGCGTCATGGACATGAGCTTCGACCCGGATGGCGAGTTCCTTTTCACTGTCGGGGATCGAGATCCTTGGATCAAAGGTTGGGACCCACTGACAGGAAGGTCGAAGATCGTGGCCGAGGTGCCCGATGCGATGGAAGGGCAGTGGGGTAGACGTGAGTTACCGTGATGTGCTTCGGAATCTTCTCCTCTATTGACCTTCGTTCGTCTAGGTGCTCCACGGTTTCGCAACATGGGGTTTCAAAAGCTGGCGGTCATGCCCAAGAACCCGGGACCCTGTGTTGTCGCCGGAGCTTCGTACGATGGGTCCGCGAGGGTTTTCGGCTTGTTCCAGCTTCCGGACGATGAAGAGTGGCGGGTTGGGGACTTGTCGCCGGCTTTGCTTCCGGAGGAGACGAGGTATAAACCCAGTCATGTATCAAGAATAAAGACCTCTGTTTACGCATGATCTGCTAAACTAGCGTTTAAAAGTTCCCAAGACGCATATAGAGTTGCTACGACCGTGACATTTGGCCGTGTCTCGTCCTTTGGCCGTCTCATCGTTGGCCACGAACGTCGACGAGGCGAACGCGATTCGGGCGTTGTACGGCTTTATGACCTCCAGAAGTCGCAGCTTTTCGCAACATGGGACGTGGGGGAGAACGCTGTGGCGTCGGTCGAAGTGTCTCCCTCGGGCAAGTGGGCGGTCGTGGGGGTCACGGGAAATGCGGCCCTGCCGGGTGAGAACGGCGCGCATTTCACGCAGTACGGTGACGGGATCCTGCGGATCTTTGACGTGGCGGGTGAAGCAACGAGAAGCTGCTTGGAGCTCAGGACCGGGCAGCTAGATGTCAACATCGCTGGATTCAGGTAAAAATCCCACGGGTCCAGCTCGCGAGAAGCGATAGGTGTGTGATGAACTGGGATGCTGATTTTCGCTGCTTCCCTTTCTGTAGCCCTTGCGAACGCTACATCTTCTCTTGCTCCGATCCGGACGGAACTTCACAACCTCACACTGCCGTCTTTGACATCCGATACAGTAAAGTCCCCTTGCTTGCCGAAAGGAAGCGACCATTACGCCTGCGTCACGAAGGTAAGAGGATAGCACCACATTCATGGCCGATCCCTCCCGCTTATCATGTCCGTGCTTCTGATGCACCATTCTAACATGCAGCGGCTAGCACGGGTGACGAAGGAGACGGCATCAGCTGCGCCACCTGGACGTCCGGAGGTCTCTTCCTAACGGGGGGACATGACAACGAGGTTCGGGTGTGGGACCTCCGGAAGGGAGACGGTGACTGTCTTGTTAGGAGTCTCACCGGACACTCCGGTCCCGTCGGCGCTCTGGCCCTTTCACCTGGTAAGACTGCAGTCGGATCAGATGGCAGAAGGCCCCCTCGCGATGTGAGCCATTGACGTGTTGTTTTCTGATGTTTGATAGAGGAGGACTGGCTGGCGGTCGGGACAACGACGGGGACGGTCCATCTTTGGACTGTTCACGATCGCGGCGGGGTGGTGGAGATGTGGAACGAGAAGGGAAGATGCGGGAGAGACAGGGTTGGGTGGGATGTCGAGTCGTCGTGGGTATGACGGCAGTGCTGATAAGGCATCACATTTCACATTGGAATTTCGACAGATGGATGGAGGTTACGAAACAGCACAACTTTTAGCGACATGTAGTGTAGAGATGTAGAGCACGGCGAGAGGGCAGTTCCGAGGGTCTTTCTTTGCGAATCGATGGGAAGACGAACGACCGCTGGAGGAACCGGGTTCATAGAGCCCAAAAGCGTGTCTTTGCAAGATGGCGGGCACCAACCCTCTCCAGGCAGCTTTGTTTGAAGACAAGGCCTGACATATACATATATTAATCCTCTTCGTCCGCACTCTTTGATCTCTCCTTCTCGCAGAACCCCTCCAACCTCCCAAACGCCTCTTCCAGGTCCTCATTGCAGATCTCAAGGTCGAACATGTCCGCCGCCTCGACATAGTCCCTCGTGAGAGCGGCCTTGGCGATCCATCGGTGGAGGGGCGAAGTGGCATCCAGCTGATCCTCAGGCGGTGGTTCCACGATTGCCGTGGTGGGTCGCTCGATCTGATCCTGGAGGTCGTCGTCCGGATAGGGGATGTGGGGGAAGTTGATGGAAGATCCCGTCATGTGCTGGAAGGAGGCCTTTCGAGACGTGTTGTTGGAGGCCGTGATGGCTCGAGAGGAGGAGGAGAGGTTGTCGAGATCGACCTGGAATGGGGAGAAGACCTGCGGGTGACCCGGGAGCGAACCGAAGAGATACGTGGTAGTCTCAGGGGTCACGGAAGTGATGGGAGTGGCGGGAGTGACGGCGTTGTCTACGTTGAACTGGATGACTTGCTCCTCCTCCTCCTCCTCCTCCTCCTCCTCCTTCTCGTCCGCGGGATTTTCCTCTGGGTTTTGCGCGTTTTCATCGTCTTCACCTAGTTGTACCGGTTGCGGTGTAGAGGGTATGGACAAGCCCTCTTGTTGGAGTCCTCCGGACACCGGTGAGCTGATCCTTGTATTGGTCTCGTCGAGATGGTCGCCAAAAGCCGTCTCCTCTGTGTCCTCGAAGTTCGCCTGCTCGTTCTCTGCCTCATGCTGTCCGTCGTCATTCTCCGCAATGCTGCTCCGATCAGCTTCATCCTTGGTCATCAGATCGGGAGTGCTGGCGTCCGGAATGCTCTCGTTCTCGAACTCGTCCTGCGCGGACACCATCCCGCGCGGTTGAGGAAACCGCGTCTCGAGCCGACTCTGCAAGACGAGCATGTCGGGAGCCAACACGTGCACGTAGTAGCATTTCAGCGGTGACCGCTTCAGCGTCAAGACACCCTAAACGATGCGCCATGGAAATGACATCAGGAACTGTCACCTCGTGGGGAAACCATATGGCATCTTGTCTTTGATACTTACGTCAAGCTCCAAACACATGACGGCGATCTTCCCTGCCTCCGTGACCCTGTCAAGTGCGGCGATACTGACACCGTAGTACTCTCCAAACAGTACCACGGCTTGTACGAACTCGCCGTTCTCGACCATCTCTTCCATCCTCGCCCGTGTCGTGAAATGATAGTGCACGCCATCTACCTCGTCTGGGCGTGGCGGTCGAGTGGTATGAGAGATGGCGAGACCATAAACAGATGGATGGGTTTGAATCAAGCGAGTTGCAAGGGTCCTGAAACGAAAAGGAAGAAGACGATGTCAGTGTAGCGATTTCTTTCATGAGACCAAGTTCTCTTCTCACCTTTTTCCGACCCCACTGGGACCGCACAGGACGACAGGTCTCAGTCTCTTCGCCCTCATGAGATCGACCTTGTTGATGACGACCATCTGCCTCAACCCCCAGCTCTTGAGCATAGCCGCGTGCTGGACGCTCGCCACCACGCTCGGGGGAGGATTGTAGACGTTGACGGCTTTGACCTTCTCCTCCGGACTGACGGGGAGGGCGTCCAACACGTGGAGCTGGGATAGCTGGAACACCGTCTGCAGTCTGTAGCCTTCCTCTCTCACCAACGGGTTGTTCGACAGGTCCAGGTCCCTCAGCAGAGGGAGGGACACGAGTGGGACTATCTCCGCTAGCGTTTCGATGGCGTTTGATGGTGCCGAGAGGAGACGGATGGACGCCAGGGATGTAAGTGGGGAGAGGTCTGTGATGGAGTTGTGGGCGAGGTGAAGCTCTTCAAGTTTGGAGAGGGTCTCTATGCCGTCGAGTGAGGCGAGTTGATTTCGTCGAAGATCGAGAAACTGCAATGGAAGGTTCTCTAACCCTTGGATGGTGGAAATGCTGTTGTTCACAAGGCTGAGGTGTGTCAGGTACTTGCAGTTCGACAGGCCCGAAAGAGTGCGGATCAAATTGCCTTTGATGAGAGAAAAAGATATCTGAATCGGACATGAAAGCATTCCGGCAGTGTTTCCCTAGTAACTTACGATCCAGGCACAGCTTCATGAGAAACCGATGCTTCCCCATATTCCCTATATCCGCAATCTGATTTCGAGAGAGGTCGACGTGTTGAAGGTTGTACGGTGGCGGATCGAAATCCAGGGCCTCCGTGAGATTGTTGTTGGACAGATCGAGCTGAGCAAGATATCTCATGGTGGAGAGAACAGAAACGTCTACCGGGTGTTGATGAGGTCAAGCTAAGCTGGACCACAGTCGAAAGGTATAGCCTTTGCGTACCAGAGATTGCGTTTCCAGGCAACTCCAGCGTTTGTATGAAGGGATAGCTTTTCAGCATACCAATCGATCTTAGTTTCGCGTTCTGGCGATACCGGGGGCTTTAGTTCTGGGGACCGCTGAGAATCACTCGGCTGAAACAAAGCTCACCGGCAAAGATAGTTTCGTAAAGACTTGCTTCAATCCGACAGGACTTCTCCCGAGGTTGCTCAAACCCATTCTCAAAAGCTCATACGGCAAAGGCAGTCCCTCGACTCTCTTCGCGTACTCTGCGCCCTCGTCCACCTGCGGTGCCTCGACCACCTCCTCTGCGCCGCCGATAGGAAGCGCGGGGAGGGCCGCCATTGCGAGTTCATCGTGGCTCTTGTTGGGTTCGAGGGGAAGACTTGTCCTAGACCCGCTCCGAGACTTTGATTCGAGAGAGATCTGAGAGGAGGACTTTACGTTTGGTTTTGCGTTGGATCGTTTTCCAGAGGTTGCGCGAGAAGGTGATGTGGTGGGTGCGGCTGTCGTACCGGCTGTCGTGGGTTTGGCCTTTGACGAGGTAGGACGCGATGCAGGCTTCTTTGCCGACATTGAATCTGAGGAGATTGCGAACGATAATACGATAGCCTGATGCACGTCGGAGCAGCACTCTAGGGTGCGGCTTGATGATGGTGGCAAGAAAGTTCAAGGAGAGGAGAGGGCAGAGTCCGGGAAACGGACAGTGACCTGTCCAAAATCACAAGAGGAGTTCGCGTAATCAACGTGCCGACTGGGCTCGCCATACAAGTACATGTCAACCCTGTACATTATTATTATGGATATTTCAAAGTCAATTCTTGAGGCTCGATGGCCCCAAGAAACTACGAGGTACAAGTTACACGGAAAGCGTGCCAGCGCTACAAAAGGTAAGAGAAAATGACGAGGTTCTTGAATAACAAGGTGCGGGTATCGTAAGTAGCAGGCATGGAAGCAGGAGGATCAGTACCTGCTCAAACCATAGGCAACCGGTTAGTCAACAAGCGGCAGACCCGATCGACGTTTAAGAGCAGAAAAGAATTACCCTCTTCTCCTCGCATATCCGTCCAGCTTGTTGTAGTCCTCGGAGGAACGGACGGTCGTGTCGTCCTTGGGAATGGACTGACCTTTGTAACCCTTCCAGAAGATGCTCGACCGCTTGTTGGTGGTGCCGGTGCGAGCTAGCCGTGCCTGCAGAGCGCGATCATATTCCCGCGGAGAGTCGAACGAGACCGTCCCTCGCGTGGTCGCCCTTCTCTCCTGGTCCTGGGCGTGGGCCAGACGAGGATTCCGGATCGAGGAGTAGGAGGGGTGGTCGCGGCCGTCTGCCTCGTCATCGTCGTCGTCCGCAAGGACGATGAGGATGCCCTGTCCTTGCGGAGGCGCGGTGGCTGGACCTGCGGCCATGCTGCGCGGTCGTCCCATCGTCGAGTAGCCAGCATCTCCGGTCCGTTGGACGACGGGTGTCTTTGCTATGGGGACCGAGTAGTATTCCTGGGCGTGTCGCTCTGTGTCCCACTTGTATGATGGCTTTGGAATCTTCAGAGCTGTCACGGAGGGGACGGGGGACGTGTCGGCGTCCTTTCTTCGTTTGGTATACTTTTCTATGCGCTGCAGGTGGGGGGAACAGCCAGTTAGGTTGCCTGCACTGCACAGTTGCTCCACGGCTGCTGGACGTGAACGAGCATGACCCACCCTCAACTCGCGGTGTTTGTTGAAAAAGTCCAAGAGCGTCATTCTGAGAGGACTGAGGTTCGGAAGGACTCAGAGGGAACAGGCAGTATGACCCTCTTTGGTGCCGGTGGTGTCAACGAGACGGTTTTGGCTGAGCGAGAGGATTTCCGAAGTGTGGGATCGGGGAAGCTCCAAAAGACAGAAGAGACGGAGAGAGATCCGATCGTTCATCAATCATCGTTTCGCCGAGACCTGTGATGTGTGGAACCAACCGGAGTGTGGGGAGGAGCCTTCCTGCGGTTTTGAGAGAGGAGGATCCCACCAAGCGAAACGTTCCACACACAGAGATCCAAGGACCAATTCTTTGCCCAAAGGGGAAGAGGAGGGCCCGCGCGTGTGGTCGTATGGACCAGACGCTTTTGCGGCAAGGCTTTTTCACTGGAGGATCCCTTTTCCATTCCCCTTGTTTTTTTTTTTAAAATTTTTCTTCTTCATTTCCAGAGGCGAGAATTCCCATGGAAGACTCCCACATGGATGAACAGGGGTGGCGATGCTAGTTGATGTCCAAGAAAGGCAGTCAGTCACCATGACTCACCATGACTCACCTGTCCCTCGGTCCCCAAGTGCCTTCTCGAGACCCCTCTCCACCTCAGGCGGGTGTGGTGCGTCCCTGACCCTTCGTCCAAACAATCTGCTCCCCATGATATTCTCCACACCATGACAACTTCCATTCATGACCAGCAGCATGTGTCGGCCACGCAGATCGCAGTACTCAGGCAACAGGCGTTCCAGCGTCTCAGGCCAGACTGCGTCCGTTTGATGCAGTGCGCTTCTCCCGGAGCAGGAACTCACAAGGACCCAGCAGCAGCACAACCCCTCGCCGCACTCCTGTCCACAATATCACACCTCTCAGCCTCCTCCGACCACGGCCCTCTGGTGCTCGATGGCCTTTTCGAATACATCTGCGCTCCCATCCTCCAGCTTCTCCAAGCACCCTCTCCGGCCTTCGCCGCGGTGGAAGGGGCCCTTACGTGTCTACTTGCCCTCCTAAAGGGTGCCTCGCCGGGAGCAATGCCTTTGCACATGTATCGGGAGCTCCTCGTAACTCTTCCTCTACTGATCGAACGGGGAAGGATCGGCACTCTGGGAGTCAAGAAACCTGCCAACCAATCGAACCCGCCAGAGGAGCTAAGGGCCGTCGGCGTGGAATGTCTAAGCGAGCTCCTGCAAAGAGTCGACATTCCAGCCGAGAACGATCCGACCATCCAGCGAGAGCCCTCGAAACCAGAAACCGAAATCTTCAAGCGTCTCGACCGGCCAGAGTACCAGCCCACGCTCGCGCACCTCGTGCTCGTTCTCCTCGAGGTCATCGACATTGACCGCAACGTGGATCTCCAGGTGGCCGCCTTGCGCGTGCTTCGCGACCTGGCCGTTTGCGTGCATGACGCTGATCACGTCTCGCAGTTCCTTCCGGCCGTTGGATCCACCTTGGTCAGGGTGATGGTTCGGGACGAGAAGCAGAGCCATCGAATCATCGTCGGGTGTCTGGAGACCTTCGGTGCCATGGTCGATCTCGCCATGAACGATCGTGCTTGCGCTCAGTTTCTCGCCAAGGATGTAGTCGAGTGGGAGGACCTGGTCACCATGGCCAAAGAGCCTGGCTCTGCTCTGGATACCTCGAGCGCGGCCAAGCCCTCCCCCTCGCCGACTCGTGAAAGTCGAGGACGGGTCGTCGTACGAGACGATCAATGGCACACGACCACAGTCGTCAGGCTCAACAGGCTTTTCGCAAACTCGTTCACGATACGACATCACGAAAACTGGCGTGTACGTCTCGCGTTTCTGCAGTTCTCATCTCGCATCATTCTACGATGCCCTCGCAGCATGGTTTCCTCAACCCCCATCCTAGTTGAGACGCTCGTAGGCTACTTGAACGACGACTTTCCTCAGGTGGCGACGGAATGCCGCAACCAGCTCGAGGCCGTCTCACTTGCCATCAGAGGCCAATACTCGCTGACTGCCATCCTGAAAAAGAACTTTTACGCCATGATGACGGCGCTTCCGCATCATGTCATGCAACCGGACGATCGGAAGAAGCACGAGGCGCTGCAAGTCATCAACGGGTACCTGCTTCTTTTGAAGGACGGTATTCGGACGTCCATGAGCACCGTGCTGGCGAGAATGTCCATAGCCTTGCTTCGGATATGGACGTTCGACATCTCCAACGTGAAGCTCGTGGAAGATCGAACCGCCAGTAGCAACCTCGCGTTGCTCTCCGCCGCCAAGGATTCCCATGTCAGGCACGCGGACGCAATGGAAACGCACAGGTTCCCGCGCAAGAGGTACCAGCACTTCAGAGATGACAGAGTGGAGGCAGCGCTGAGTCAGATGTGTCGGTTGCTAGGATTCTACGGAAACGCAAATCACCTTGTCGACCACTTCCTCGTCCATGTCCGTTCCGTCTCCCTGGAAGACTTCCAGGCTCAGGCTATCAAGATTGTCAACGAGATCACCCTCGGGGCTGCTGGTGTCGGCGTCAATGCCGTTTGGGATGCACATGACATTGCGTTACGGAATGCGAACCTGCGGAGTATCAACAAATTGGCGAGGTCTGTCATGCGCGACTACGTGCACTCCTCGCTTTGGGATGACACGACCAGCATCGACGACTCGAAACTTCATCAGGATCTTCAAGCACTCACATTGCCAGGCTCGCAGATACCTTCGATCGGTGCTCCCAGGCAGCGAACGATGCAGGACTACAATGCCGTGATCTTGAAAACGTGTCTTCTTCTGGAAGGGATGGCGACACAAGCTCAGATCCTTGGGCAAGACGTTCAGGTCTTGCTCATGGAGGCCCTGTACATCCTGCTCGAGAACTCGGGAGACGCTAACTCGGCAGTCTCGGAATCGGCTGCCACAGCACTCGACGTCGTGGCTCTCGCTTGCGGGTACCCGAAGCGACCCTCCTCCTCCATGCCCGTGATCGAGCTGATACTGGACAACGTCGACTACGTCGTCAACGTCGTGAGCAGGAAGCTCAGACACGTCAGTTCGAACCCGAGGGCGTGTCTGGTCCTCTGCGCGGCGGTCAGGATCGCCGGACCCGAGGTGGTCCCGTTCATGGACGATTCCGTGGACGAGATCCTCGACGCGGTGGACGCGTGGCATTCGAGGAGCGAAGGCCTATGTCTGGCCCTCGTCGCGTGTCTCGCCCAGCTGATCGAGACCATAGCCGAGGGAATGGACAAGGAGGAATCGACGGATTCAGATAAAGATCCACCAAGCCCCTCAACGTCGTCTGTGTCAGATGAGTTCGCTGGCTGCTCGAAGGAAATGGTCGAGCTCTACGTCAAATTTGGTCCAACCTCGAAAGCGGGGGCCACCCCCTCTCCTTCCCTCAGTAAGCAGGCTACGAGGATAGAAGAGATCGAACGCTACTTTGCCGAACGAGGCAAGGAAGGAGTCGTCGATAATGATGGGACATCACCTCTCAACTCACCCGCGATGGACGCACCACCACACGACCCAGATTCTCAGCCAGATACCGCCCACGATCAAAGCAAACCCGATCCACCACCGAAAACCCATTCCGAAACCCTCACGCTCAAGATCCTGTCCAAGCTCGTGTACCTCCTCCCGACCCCGACGTACCGTCTGCGTCACCTCATCCTCTCCACCCTCTCCGTTGGCCTCCCCCTCCTCTCCGCCACGGACCGGGATCCCACCGTGCACCGTCTGTGGCCCTCGGTCGCGCGACGCCTCGGGGACGGAGAGACGTGGGTAGTGGAGGAAGCCATGCGATGCATCGGCACGCTCTGTCGCGTCGCCAGCAAAGGGTTCGTGGCCAAACGGGTTCGGGACGACGTCGTCGGTCGGGTGGAGACCGTCGTCGACGTCCGACTCGGGAGGACGGCCAGGACGAGGGGTGAGAGGAGGATGGTCTCGGAGATCCTCGGGTTCGTCGCGGAAATGGTCGCGACCGTCGAGCTGACCGGGGACGTCGTGAGAAGGTTCCTGGACCTCGGTGTGAGGTGTCTCGGGGATGAGGACGAGGCCATCAGGCTCGCTGGAGGCGAGGTCGTCAGGGCGTGCGCGAAGGGCTCCGAGGTGGACGCTGTCTGGTTGGGTGTATGGGCTGGAATGTTGGGAGCCAGGAAGGTCGTGGACGGACGAGGGAGGATCACCAAGGTTCCCGCATGGATGACTGCCCGCACCGACAGGGCGGGGATCGAATGCGGGACAAATCTTTTGAGAGATCTCTTCGGGGAGGAAGGGCTTAGCCTGGGCGAGCACGGAAGAGAGTGGTGTCATGCGCCGCTCTCGGGGACAGCGGTTTGGAGCAGGTAGCGCTCGAAACGAGTGTCGCCCCTCCACCACAACATGCGGCCTACTTGTATATAATGAACTGGTGACTATCATACTCGGCGGGCACATCAATGTACCGGTAAGCAGAGACCCCGCTGTTTCGGGTGATAAAAGACATCCCTGCCTGACTCAAGCAAGGTTGGGGGGGGGGGGGG
>JADGJA010000621.1:0-13776 GCA_027596035.1 Thoreauomyces humboldtii | reverse complement strand
GCATACCATAGTATCGGTGTTGAAAGAGGGTGTGGCAGGAGCGGAAGAGCGGGATGCGACGGAGAGGTTTGGCTGTGAACTACAACCGGTCTGCTGGATGAGAGGACGAGGAGGAGGAGGATGTGGACTCTGTATCTGCTGCTGTATCTGCTGCTGCTGCTGCTGCTGCTGCTGCTATTGGGTACCTGCTGTCCCTACGCTTGGAGTTTGCATCGCGAGCAGCGTAGAGTGAGTCTGTCTGTCTGTCCGGGACTCTCGGACATCTTCTCGGACAGGAACAATGAGCCAAGAACAAGAACAGCCTCCTCCCTGGCTTAACTGCCCAGAACCTTATCGGAGCCATGCAATAGCACAGGAACTTGCGAGGAAGCACCCAGACTATGTTGAGAGGGTCCCCTTTTCAACCCAAGTACTCCCTATCGACCCCGCCTTTGCCAACCAAAACCCACAACCGCACCCTGACGACAGTGACGACAATGATGATGATGAGGAGGAGGGCGACGTCTTCAAACGGGGCGCAGAGAAGCTTGCGGAACGCCTTGACCAACCAGAGTTGTTGACGCACCGCCCGGACCCTCACCACCCTTTCGACCCGGCTGACTCCTGACGCTGTTACGCTTGCTTCTGGCGTAAGCTCGATTCTCTCCGCCCTTACTCTGGCACGCCCGATCTACGCGCCCCGCCCTTTGTCCCGTCCACTCCATTCTTTCTCAGGAGAGCCGATCGCCAGATTGTGCTCCCTACCGACACCACGACGCCTACGCCGTCATGGTGCGCCGACATCAACGCCAAGGCCCAGGTCCTGTCGCGCTACGTCGACGATCCCCGACCGCTCACCCAAAGTGAGATCCTTCGACACGTTCGACCCGTGCAGCTCGTGCAGCTCAACTGCGAGGACACCGTCGGCGCCCTCCAGTGCGACGAGGACGAACTTCTCGAGCACTTTGACCCCATGCTCCGGCCAGAGAATCAACTTTCAGATGATGATGATGAACGCGCGGTCACGCAGATGTACGTGGATTTCGACATCATCGATGCGGCAGGAACGGAGCATCAGCTGCGGATGCAGTACAACGATGGCAACGCCGATACCGGTTTGGGATGGTGCGCCACGGTCCGAACACGCTCGCACGACGAACGTCTCGTCGGAGTGGCAAGCTCCATCAACGACTCGGACACCATCGTCACATGTCTCGACTATGAGATGATGTCTTCCTGGGTCCCTCACGACCACCTCCCACCCACGTCCATCCTGCTTCCCCGCATCGGAGACACCTCCGTCGCTCCCTTCGCTCAGCACGTCGCTTACCAAGAACAACCCGACTCGTTTGACAATGTGTACGACACTCGGACCTACACCCCTAGACCCGACCTGGTCCCCTTCGTCCCTCACATGCGATACGTTCGTGACATGTTCTTGTCCCACGCCCACCAAGTCAAGGTCCTCTTCACCGTTGCCGCCAAACTCAGAACAAGCTCGTTCGAGATGGTTGAGGGCATACCCATCGTCGTGCGGACTGACTTTGCTAGGGAGCGATTGGTTGCTTCTCCTGATGGGGCAGCCATGTCTTTGGACGAGCTGACTCGTCGGGCGGAAAAGGAACCTGCAGTCGTTTATTGGCCGCATGTCGGTGAGGAGGAACCAAAGGATAGTCGTGACCGTCGTGATGCCTTCCTAGGTGCGTGGGCAGGAAGAAAGTCGTTACTGATGCTCTTGCTCTCGCGTCATACATGTTCATTTCTTTACAATTTATTCTCCGCATCCATCTGCAATTCATTCTCGAGAGCAGGCCGTAGGTGTAGCACGAGACGTGTATATGGTAATGAATCAAAGGATAACTAAAATGAGGCTCCCACGATCGTAGCTAGGACCACCGCAGAAACCATCGCAGAAATTCGTGCCCCCTCCGTCAACGTCGCCCCGGACACCTCACTCGGAAGCGGTGCAGCAACCAACGCAGGCGGAGATCCCAATCCCCTCGTCGCGACCGTTCCGTTCTCCCTCGGAGAGTAAGTCAGCCTCCCGTACGCGCACATCTTGGACTTTCCAAACAAGAGGAGCCAGTCGACCGACGTCGTCGCGGTCTCGTTCCCCTTGGGAGCGTGGTACCACTGTCCATCCAGGTACGCGGTTCGCGCATCCTGCAGAGGCATCCACATTGCCGGAGTGACGTCCCGGTCGCCGTTGAACGCGACGTAAACGCTCGACTCGTTCGCGTACGAGTATCCCGACGCTTGCATGTCTTCGAGCAGGACCCCGTACACCGGGACGAGGGAGCTGGGATCGGTGAGGGTGAGGTTGCGGTCGGTCCTGTAGCGAGCGATCCGATTCGGCCACTGTATGCCCTCCATGCCAAAGTTCGTGATGGAATCCCCGGCGATGCTCCACTGAAAGTCTACGGGCTGGGTCCCCGAAAGGATGATGGACGGACGGTCGTCGGAGGATCCGAGCGAGCGGAGTCCGACCTCGGTGTCGATGGTTTCTGATGGGTCGATTGACTGAGCGAGGGACGAGTTGACGAACATGGTGAGGTAGGAGCCGATGGGAGCGGTCGCGTTGTTGGGGTCGATGGGGACGCAGGTCCGGGTCGCTGTCGTGTAGCAGTATGAGATCTGAGGAGACACGTTCTTTCCGTTACATGTTGCGGATGCGGAAGCCGTATGGATTGTGGTCAGGATCAGGAGAGCAAAGGATGAGGTGAGGTCTGAGGTCCGCATCGCAAAAAGTGTTGATGTAAAGGTGTCGAGTTTGATGGCAGTTGAGGGATGCGAGGAGCGATGAAGACGGCGGGTGACCAGGTCAACAAGCAATGCTTCTTATATCGATACTTGTTTTACGCGCTTGAGTGGGAGCCAAGGCACCGACGCCCGACGACGCCAAGTTCCTTCCCGTCGTCGTAGAGGTACGTACGTACAGTAGTTTCTGGTACATCGTGAGCAAGGCGGCCGCATATAGGCCGCAGGCCGCACAGCGACCGCACACCTGTCGACTGCACCTGCAAGATTTGGTCCGTGTCAAACAGCAAGTCTGACGAGCAAAAAACCACCAAAAGTACATGTACCTACGTGTACATGTGCACTCTGACAGACTGAGAGTGCGAGGCAGCAGTCACATATGAAGGGATTTGTTCGGGTCTTCGCTAGGGAGCGATTGGCTGCTTTCTCCTGATGGGGCAGCCATGTCTTTGGACAAGCTGACTCGTCGGGCGGAAAAGGAACCTGCAGTCGTTTATTGGCCACATATCGGTGAGGAGGAACCAAAGGATAGTCGTGACCGTCGTGATGCCTTGCTGGGTGCGTGAGCAGGAAGAAAGTCGTGACTGATGCTCTTGCTCTCGCGTCTCACCTGTTCATTTCTTCGGCGTTTCTCTCTTTTCTTTTTCGTACAATTCATTCTCCGCATCCATCTGCAAATCATTCTCGAGAGCAGGCCGTAGGTGTAATACGAGACGTGTATTATGGTAATGAATCAAAGGATAACTAAAATGAAGCTCCCATGATCGTAGCTAGGACCACCGCAGAGACCATCGCAGAAATTCGTGCCCCCTCCGTCAACGTCGCCCCGGACACCTCACTCGCAAGTGGTGCAGCAACCAACGCAGGTGGAGATCCCAACCCCCTCGTCGCGACCGTTCCGTTCTCCCTCGGAGAGTAAGTCAGCCTCCCGTACGCGCACATCTTGGACTTTCCAAACAAGAGGAGCCAGTCGACCGACGTCGTCGCGTTCTCGTCCCCCCTGGGAGCGTGGTACCACTCTCCGTTCAGGTATGAGCTTCGCGCATCCTGCTGAGGCATCCACATGCTCGGCGTGACGTCCCGGTCGCCGTTGAACGCGACGTGAACGCTCGACGCGTTCGCCGACGACGACCATCCCCACGTTTGGATGTCTTCGAGCAGGCCCCCGTACACCGGGACGAGGGAGCTGGGATCGGTGGGGGTGAGGTTGCGGTCGGTCCTGTAGCGAGCGATCCGATTCGGCCACTGTATGCCCTGTATGGCCATGCTCGTGATGTTATCCCCGGCGATGCTCCACTGAAAGTCTGCGGGCTGGGTCCCCGAAAGGATGAAGGACGGATGGTCGTCGGAGAATCCGACCGAGCGGAGTCCGAGCACGGTGCCGATGGTTTCTGATGGGTCGATTGACTGAGCGAGGGACGAGTTGACGAACATGGTGAGGTAGGAGCCGATGGGAGCGGTCGCGTTGTTGGGGTCGATGGGGACGCAGGTCCGGGTCGCTGTCGTGTAGCAGTATGAGAATTGAGGAGACACGTTCTTTCCGTTACATGTTGCGGTTGCGGAAGCCGTATGGATTGTGGTCAGGATCAGGAGAGCAAAGGATGAGGTGAGGTTTGAGGTCCGCATCGCAAAAAGTGTGGATGTAAAGATGTCGAGTTTGATGGCAATTGAGGGATTGAGGGATGCGAGGAGCGATCAGCCTCGGATGAGGATGGCGGGTGACCAGAGCAACAAGCTTATATCGATACTTGTTCTACACGCCTGAGTGGGAGTCAAGGCACCGACGCCCGACGACGCCAAGTTCCTTCCCGATGACGCCAAATTCCTTTCCGTCGTCGTAGAGGTACAGTACAGTACGTACATAGTTTGTGGTACATCGTGAGCAAGGCGGTCGCAGGCCGTACAGCGACCGCACACCTGTCGACTGCACCTGCAAGATTTGGTCCGTGTTAAACAGCAAGCCAGCACAAGTCTGACGATGAAAAACCACCTACACGCTGACAGACTCGCGAGCAGAGGGTGCGAGCAGCAGCCAAAAATGAAGGGATTTGTTCGGGTCTTTGCGCGAACCGCAAGAACGTCAGGCTTTCAGGTGCTGCATCGAGAGTTTTCGGGGGTCAGGGGCAGACCTCCAGTGGGCTTCATGATGCTCCTGCCACTCTTTCTATCTCCGTCAGCACATCATAGGAGGAGGTTGGTTCCTTGCAACTGATCCCGGTTTGCCTGCAACTTGTACGTACCGTACTGTACAGAAGTGTAGATGGAGTACTGCAGGTGGCAAGGCAGATGCACAGCCACTCAGAGTGCGCTCCTTGTTCCTCGCAGCAAAAACAGATCCGTTTCGAACCTGCTGGACTTTTCCATTTCTCACCAGCGAAGCATGAGCACACCAAGGCGCGCAGCCCGATCCGCCAAGGCAAGGGCGTCAGTGAAACCATCAACACCACCTTCAGAGTCTCCTGCTCCCAGCAGCGACACTCCTTCAGTCGTCAACAACGATACCCCATCGACCAACCCGAGCCCAAAGCCAGTCTCCGACCCACGATTTCAGCTCGCACTCGGCGACGACAGCGACGAGGACGGAGAACAGGGGAGCGCCGGTAGCGACGAAGATGAGGCAGAAGCTAGCTATCTTCGACGGAAGCCAGTCAGCGCTGGCGCTGGGGTCGGGAGTGGTTCCGAGGACGAGGCGGACTCCGACGCGGAGCAGGAACGCGCAGAGGATGAAGCAGCAGACGACGAACAAGTGCAAGAAGAGGACGACCCGAACAATGTGACGTCTGCGGAAACGCTCGTCCGGTCCACCCGGATCCGGAAGGCCGCCCCCCTGTCCGCCAAAGCCCTGGCTCGGTTCGAAGCGAAGCAGAAAGCCTCGGGCGTCGTGTACCTCTCCCGCATCCCACCGTTCATGCGTCCCGTCAAACTCCGTCAACTCCTCTCTCGCTACGGTCAGCTCGGACGTCTCTACCTCGCAGCCGAGGACGCCAAGACGGCCGCCCGGCGAGCAAAGTACCGCCACAACCGACGCGTCAACTACACCGAGGGATGGGTCGAGTTCCTCGACAAGAGCGTGGCGAGGGCGACCGCTCAGCATCTCAACGGCACGACCATCGGAGGGAAGAAGCGGAGCTTCTACTACGACGATCTGTGGAACGTCAAGTACCTGCCAAAGTTCAAGTGGAACGACCTCACGGACCAGATCGCCTACGAGCTGAAGGTCCGCGACCAGAAGCTGAGGACGGAGATGCAGCTGGCGAAGCGGGAGACGCAGGCGTACGTCAAGAACGTAGGGAGGGCGAAGATGGTGGCGGCCCTGGAGGACAAGAGGGCAAAGAAGCGGAAGGCGGCAGAAGAGCTGGACGCAGGAGGATCGGGATCGGGATCGGGAGCGGCTCCGTCTGCCGCAACGACAGCTTCTGCTGGACAACCAGGAGTTGGAGCGGCTGCCGACCCGACGCGAGCCATCCGACGCCAGTTCAAACAACGCAAGGTCATCGATACAGGGTCGAGCGCTGGAGGGGCTGCGCCTGTGCCATCGGGGAAGAAGGCGGCCATGCTTTCCAAGCTCTTTGGATGAGTCTACTACATAGCAACAATGATACTGCGGTCTTCGCTGAAAGAAGTGCCAGATCCATTCTGTACATGCCCAAATAGGGGTTGGGTTCTCTTATTTCTATGGGCCACCGTTTTTGTGGGTAGCGATTGTCTTCCCTCCTCGCCTTCCCAACGCAACTCAAACACACCGTAACAATACCGCGAGGCTCCCGGATCGCAACCCACACCGATAGCAACCTCTCATCTATACCTACCGGCACCTCTGTTGAAGCCTGGCGACATCCCACGGGCATACGTCCCCCCCAGCACCACCACTTCTCTTGCCGCAGCACCACGTTTAAGGTTCATTCCGCGCGCAGGAACTTCAACCGTCAGAACACCAGCGTTTTTCACCTCCCTCGAGCATACACAGACTTTTTACCCTCAGGGTCTCCTCTGCACCGAACGCTCTTCATTGAAATTGTCCTCTCCACCCGTTGGCATGGATCCGTCCTCTTCTGGCAACTCCGCCTTCCAGCCCGGCGAGACGGATCCCGCCCTTCTAGACGCATTCAAAACTGCTGCACACACGGTCACCCAACTCTACAGAGAGTCCACAAAGCAGCAACGTCGCGGATACGAGGCCGGGTACGGCCAGTGTCTGCAGGACCTCTGGCAGTTTGTCAGCGCTCAGCGAGCTCAGGGTCGAGAGACGCTTGTCTTGGGAGAACTCGTCTCGTTCTTCGCTGCAAAGCATGAGGCGTTGCGCTCATCTTCATCTCTCGCCGAAAATGCGCCCCCTATGAATCCTGATGCCACGGCGTCCGCGCAGGAGCAACGGCAGAACATACCCATACCCACCGGACAGACACCTGGACAGCAAGCACTGCAGCAGCAGCAGCGTGAAGATCAACAGGCACGTCAGACGCAGCAAGATCATGCTCAACAACAGCAGTTGCAGCAACAGCAACAGCAGCAGAACGTTACTCCTCCCGCACCTACCTCCTTCTCCTTCGCTCCCTCTGCCAACCCACCGACAACTCCCGGACCCTTCCAGTTCCAACCACCGCCGCACCAACAGAGTCAACCAGGCCAACGCTCTTACGGTCTGGTACCGGCGCACCTCGCGCCATCCATGCAACAATCACACGCAACCAACCCCGCCGGCCAATACCGCGAACCCGAGGATGTCACGAGCTTCCAATCCAATCAGCAGCACCCCCAGCACCACCACCACCAGCAGATCCACGTCCTGGATCCAACCGCATCCCCGCTCAAAAGGAGATGGACGGGAGCGAGGGGAGACGCCGGCGTACCGACAAACTTTGCTTGGAACGATCCATTCACCCTCGAGCCCGCGTACAAGAGGAGTCGCAGAAGGGAGCATCAGGATGATAACGACGAGATGAGCGATTGACAACAACAAACACCCGACCCCATTTCCATTTGCCTTGTTCTTACCAAATGTACATACCATTTTCTCGAAGTAATAGAAGTCTGTCTTTGTGTGCTCATACACCTGCCTGCTTGTGTTGTTCGAAGTTTTCAAGAAACAGAAACTTGAAGATGTCCATCCCGTCTAGCGTTGTATTCAGTTCCTCTAAGGCCTCGGACGTGGCACAACATAGCAAAGAGGTTTTCGCTGGCCCTCGTCCGAGGCGGGTATTTTCCCAGACCCACTACTTCCCTTCCTTCCCGCTCCCCCGAGACTTTTTTTCCCACGGGCTCCAATCAATGGACGGCACGAAGACGTCCCTTCTCCCCCTCCCCACCCTCGGCGATGTTATCGTACTGGTCCTTCAGGAAAGCCAGGACAACGTCCTTGCCTCTCACGATCACGTGCTGTGGTGGGGAGTCGAACGGATTGTCACGGAGGTCCAGCGTCTGCCGAATTCCGCCAAAAAAAAGAGAAGTTTATAAGAACCAGCGGGGTGCGTCCCGGAAACGATTCCTTCCTCTGCAACCGATACCTGAAGTTGAGTCATGATGTACATCGAAGGCGGTAGATCGCTGACTCGGTTGTGACTGAGGTCCAATCGAACGAGACTGATCAGACCCGCCATCTCGGAGGGTAGGAAGTTGATGGTGTTGCTTCGTAACTCGAGGACCGTCAGGAGTTTCAGATCCCTGGAAGGTGTGTTTTTGTTTTGTTTTTTTTTCCGTCAGCTTTTGCTTTTTCGCTTCGCTTTCCCATGGTTTCCCAGTTTCTCTCACCCGATGGATGGAGGGATCGTTTCGAGTTTGTTGTTGTTCGTGAAGAGACGTTCGAGTTGGCTGAGATGTCCTATGTCCTCTGGAAGCGTGATGATGAGGTTGTGACTGATGTCGAGTTCGATGAGTGCGCTGAGTTGACAGATCTCGTCTGGAAGAATCTCGATGCTGTTGTTGCTGATGAAAACCGTCACCCACCAGATTTCAGTCAGCTCTTTTGGATTGGTTTGGGAAGGGTGATGGGACTGGGCTTACTTCAGGAACAGTTTGACGAGTGTCTGCAGGTTCTTGATGGTGGGAGGGATGGCGAAGGAACTCAGTTGATTATGTCGTAGATCCAGATGTTGCAGACATCCTAGTCCTCCTATCTGATCAGGGAGTTGACTGATGGAACAGCTGTCGCAGTTTAGGACTCGGAGATTCCGTAACGTGCCCAGAATCTCTGCACACGAAATGGGTTTGGGAATGACGGTGTGTATCAGCATATCCATATCCCTGTGGCTTTCCGCGACGGAAAGTTTCCCCATTGTTTTGCGTTTGATGTGATTTCCGCACCTGGAAGATCCTCCATCTGACCGTTGTCCTTCATGATGAGATCCGTCAACTGAGACCAGTTCTTGACGCCCGACGGTATCTTCTCCAGCTTCGTGTTGCGCATGTTGAACTTTTGCATGTTGGTGCATCGACTGAGACTGGATGGCAGCTCGTCAAACTGGTGGTTCTCCTGGATGTCGAGCTCTTCCAGAAACTTCAGATCACCGCCTTCGATGTTTGATTAAAGCACTCAAGAGTCAGACAACTGAAGGGCAAGAGACCCGTGGGACGACACGCACTTACAAGAGTCCGGAAGAGTTTTCAACGCATTGTTCCCTACGTACAGTCGTACGAGACTGGATACCTTTCCCATCGTTTCTGGGAGTTTCACGAGAAGGTTGGAGCTGAGGTCCAGTTCCTGGTGATGGGGATCGCGCTGTGAGTTTTCTAAAGTAGGAAAGGGCATGAACGCTCGAGCTATACTTTGATGGTTCGTAATGAGGCAATATCATCGCTGATCACTTTGATCTTGTTGAAGCTGACGCTGATGGTGATGAGAGACGGAAGTACGAAGACGCAGCGTGGAATGCCCTGCGTAAAGACAACGCTTTATCAGCCATAGAATGCCGGAAATTCGAACGACAAATCGTCACCTTCAGGTCATTACGATGTAACAGAAGAGTCTTCAAGTTACTGAGGTTGCCGACTTCTGGTATGATGTCTCTGGCAACGAAATTACAAGATCAATGATGGGCCCGTAGGAGATGAAGGAAGAAGGACTCGCCTACTCTAGCTGATTTCCACTGAGATCCAAGAATGCCAGGTTGGATAGCTCGCCGATTTTGGGTGTCATGGGCGAGTAGAACAGTCGATTGTTGCCTGACGAGTTTTCCGACTGGATAAGCCCAACCATCTTACAGAAAGAGTGTCTGTATCGGAATGAATCTACCAGCATCGACCTCCACCAACGACTTTGGTAAAGCAGGCGGAAAGTAATTGACGTTGTTATTTGAAAAGTTGAGTATCTGCAGTCTGTTCAGTCGTCCTGCAAAAGACCCGAAAGCATGAGCCGATCCTGTCCCCCCCGAAACGTCAAGCGCACAGAGCGCAACAAACCGAGCTCTGGCGGAAGGTCGATGAGCTGGTTCCCTGAGACATTGAGACGGACCAGTTTCTTGCATCCTTTGATCTGCTTCGGGAGGATTTTGATATCATGCTTTGATAGATCGAGTTCTTCCTTTGCCTTGCGGATGTCCTTAACAAGCGCGTTGCCCATCGTTGGGTGCTACGATACAGTGTGGAGGGCGAGCAGGATGGAAAGCCAAAGAGAAGGATGATCGGTGGAGGGTTTGAAGCAGACGGATTTTCGGACACCAAATACCAGCAGGAAGAAGGGGTGAAGCGTGAGGAAAAGCTCGTCTTCGGAGTCTCAAAGGAAGCGTCTGCCTGTCCCTGTTCCCATACTTTTTCCTCCGAGAGCGGAGGAGGAATATTCATGAGATGGAGGGCGCGGGCGCGGACCCCTTTCTCGAGCACTGGGAATCCCGGCGTCCAGAAGTTGTCCTCACCGGGAGTCCACTCTCCCTGGAACTGCCGTCGCACCCACGGACGAACTCCTACTGCATGTACCCCTCGCTCACTCACCCCCAATTTGCTGGGAAGCGGAGTTCTCTCTCCGATGAGTCAGCAGGGTCACAAGAACATCATGTCCACAGCCACCCTTCCCAAACGGAACTTCGATGATGACGTCCTCACAGAACATGGAAATCCTGGAAACGGCAGGAGCTTTCCCATTTTGCAGATCACCATTACATCTTTCCCATTCAGCAAAGGTAACGGGAGCATCAATGTCTCAAGCAGCCGGGTCATCATTGGATATTATCAGCTGTCCTGATTGCTCTCTCTCCAGAAAAGTCCTTCTCATCCAATGTCGACTCAATACCGCTCGCAAGGAACGCCTATTGGCTCCCTCGGTCAAACCAATGGAGCAAAGCAACAGCGTCGAACAAAGATCGTCGCTACTCTAGGACCGGCATCGTGGCCGAAGATTAGGGAGCTCATCGAAGCCGGTGAGTCCGGTCGTTCGGCTTAAGCATCATACTGATCAGCCAGTCGAGCTGAAACCCCCCGCACTCCAGGTGTCAACGTGTTCCGAGTCAACTTTTCCCACGTCGAGAACCCCGAAGAGCAGACCGACATCATCAACGAGATCCGCAGTACCAGCAAAGAGCTCGGTATCCCCGTCGCCATCCTCGGTGACCTCGGCGGACCGAAAGTCAGGTGCAACGACTTCAAGCCGGAACCCACCATCAAGCTCACCGAAGGAACGCCGGTCAAGCTCAGATACTCGGATGACTCTGGAACGGATGGGATCATCACGACGAAGATCGCCCGAGTCGTCGAGCAGCTTCAGCCGGGAGAGCGCGTGTTGCTGGATGATGGAAACCTTGCCCTTCGCGTGTCGAAGCGCATCTCGGAGACGGAGTTGGAGTGCGAGGTGATCGTCGGTGGTACTCTCAAGTCTCACAAAGGTGCGTTCTTCAATTCATCCCGAAGGTCGTCTGCTTGCAGAGCTCATCCACCGCTCTCTGCATGATAGGCATAAACGTGCCTGACATCAAGCTCAACGTACCTGCCTTGACCGAAAAGGACAAGCGCGACGCAAAGTACGCCTTCGGGATGCGGCTGGACTATCTCGCCATGTCCTTCGTTCAACGCCGCGAGGACGTCGAAGACATGAAGCAACTGCTCGCTACTTGGGGAAAGGAGGACAAGGATCTTACGGCGAACAGCAAAACCCCGGGTTCGCAGCTCGAAGCAGGTTGGCGACCTCACATCATCCTGAAGATCGAGAAGCCGCAAGCGCTGGACGTAATCGACGAGCTCATCGAGGCCGGTGACGGCATCATGGTCGCTCGTGGAGATCTGGGCGTAGAATGCGGAGTGGAAGGCGTACCTGTCATTCAGAAGGCTCTCATCCGAAAATGCAACGCCGCCGGTAAACCTCTAATAGATGTGGACCCCAATGATGTTGCAAGAGCTGATATTGTTGCGTCGATACAGAAAAGCCGGTGATTACCGCCACTCAGATGCTGGAGTCCATGATTACAGCACCGGTCCCCACCCGAGCAGAAGTCAGCGACGTCGCTAATGCTGTGTTCGATGGAACAGATGGTCAGTCGCTTCTGTATGTCGTTGACGACATGATGTGCTAACCGGTTCTGTTTCGGCAGCGGTCATGCTCTCTGCCGAATGCGCAACGGGGGCATACCCCGTGGAGACCGTCAAATTGGTAGGAGTCGGACCCGCAGAACGTTTGCAAAGAGATGATTGACGGAGCGGAATGTTGGTGCAGATGGGCAGAGTTTGTGAGAGCGCCGAGGACGGAGACCTTTACATGCACCCGCATAGCTTTGAGATCTCCGACCGAAAGGTTGTCACCGGGACGTCCGAATTCTCGCACCCGATCGCAGACGCCGCTGTCTGGTCGGCAAAAGAGGTGCGTTCAAACCTTTGACATGGGCATGTCGCTAGCGGAAAGTCCTCATTCTCGACGGACGTCCTGGCGGACGTCTCTGTTTGCAGGGAAACTCGACAGCGATCATCGTCTTTACGAAGTTTGGGGAGATGGCGGCAAGTGCTCGACCTTCTTCTTTACACAACGACGTGCCGTTGGTGCCTTAGCTTACGACATATCTTTTTCCAGACATACGTTGCGAAACGCCGGCCGGCCCGCCCCGTCATCGCCGTGACGTCCACCGACTCGCTCTGGCGACGTCTGGCCCTCCTGTACGGAGTGCACCCGATCCTCACGTCGGCCCTCCACCACCATCCAACCTCGACATCATCCTCGCCGGGCGGATCCGAGACGATCACCAACACGGACCAGATCTACGCGCACACCGAGCACGACATCCTCGCCGGCATCGCCAAGAAGCTCGGTCTCGTGCAGGGAGATCCCGTCGTCTTCTGCGCCGGTCACCATCCCGACTGGCCTGGACTCAGCAACACCCTCAAGATGTCGAGGTTCGGCGATGCGTTGAGATCGGTCCACGCCAAAGAACTTTGGACGAACGCGTTCAGGGCCATGCACAATGGTGGTGGTGGTGGCGGTGGTGGTGCGAAACACGCTTAGCTGAAGTCTCGCGTAGACGTTCCCTGTTCGGCTTCGTACGAGAAGATGGTGGCGTAGTTTTTCTTTTTTGACCTGATGCATGGTTGCGAACGGGGTTTTGTGAATCAGAAGTATTATGATTCATACAAAGACATAGATAAAAAGAAGGATAGAGGGGCGCGCCAAAAAGTGAAGGGGGTAAGAAAAATCGGGTCTAAGCAAGTATCAAAAAATATAGTAAAGGCAGACGAAGGGGGGTATGGGATGGGGCTGCCGAAGGTGAGGGAAGCTTTCGCTTTTTTTCCCTCATTTTCAGATCCTTGGCCTGTTCACGGCGTAGTGGACCGCGTGGTGGGTGTAAGCCTTGTGCAGTGCCGACTTCTTTGGCTTGGCCTTGGAGGTCTCTTCGTCCTTCTTTGTCGTGGGACCGGAGGAAGCGAAGGAAGCGATGGAGGAGGGACGGGATGAGCCCGAGGACGAGGACGCCGAGGAAGCGAGCTTTGGGTTGTAGAGAGGGTCGAGGGCGGCGGCCGAGCTGAAGCTGGTGATGAAGGCGTTGGAGTAGTGCATCGTGATTGTGGGATGTGAGGGGTTTGGAAAGTGGGAAGACTGAGTGTGTATGTGTATGTGTATGTGTGTGTGTGTGT
>JADGJA010000620.1:0-13800 GCA_027596035.1 Thoreauomyces humboldtii | reverse complement strand
GTAACCTGGTAACTGGCGCCTGGGTTATCCCTGACGCGGTGCATATATTTGTCTAGACAAATATATGCACCGCGTCAAGCACCATCTACACCATGGGGCACAAGCATTCCTGCTACACGCCCTATGACTCAAGCACTCGTGACAACTACCTTCCAAGCAACGTCGTCGGCACCAGCAGCTGGTCCACCACCGCCACCTGGCCCCGGAAACCCGGGAGGCCCCAACGGGGGACCTCCGGGACCGGGCAACTCAGGTGGCTACCCAGGTGGGCCAGGCGGGTCGGGATATGGAGGTGGTTACGGTGGTGGAGGTGGTGGAGGTGGACCTCCCCCTTATGGAGGAGGCGGCGGCGGAGGTGGAGGACCTCCCTTTGGAGGTAACAACCCATCTTGGATGCTACCGTATGGAACGGGACCACCGCATGGTGGGCCCGCCGGTGGCGGAGGTGGAGGTGGACCACCACCACATGGTGGGGGCCCAAGCCCGACGTCAGCACCCGTACCGCTGTTCCCAAGCGGAAGTGACGACGTCGACGCCAAAGAAATCAAGGACGCCCTCCAAAACATCCCGCACTTTGACGGAGAAAAAGGAGGACTCGTCAAGTGGCGAGAACGGCCTTGAACAATGGGGAAAGCTGAAGCGTGCGACCGAAGCAAAAGTCATTCGAATGGCCCAGTCCCGCCTGCGCGGTAGCGCACTCACCTGGTGGAAACAGGTTGAGACACGTTGCCGATCGCAGAACAGGGAACCGAACTTCTTGTATTTCGAGTTTATGGATATGCTGTACAAGGCATATTTCGCAACGGACAACGGCGCTTCAGTACGTCGCAAGATCGGCGAGTTGCAACAAAAGGGATCGGTTGAACACCACAACTCCGATTTCCGCAAGCTCACCGCTCAAATGGATCCCCCGCCGGATTTCTATACCGAGATGTTCGAGTAGAAAAGATCGCTTAACAGCAACCTCCGCGTTGCGCTAGAGCAACGCAAAGGACTCCAACGCTTCCAATCTATTGAGGAAGCTATGCAACACGCTATCCAAATGGATGGCGCGTTTCGCCAACCCAAGGCGAACATAACGGAAAGTTCCTCCGCTTTGAGCAACAACAACAACAAGCATCAGAAGGGAAGGAATGACCGCAAGGACAAAGGGAAAGGCAAAGCCGGGTCTGGCCGCAATCCATCGTCAGACAAGCCCAAGTCCAGCTTTGTCGTCCAAGACAAAGAACAACAAGCCGAAAAACCGCGAAGCCCCTGCCAACTACAAGTGTGTGATCTGCGAAGGCACCGGCAATTTCCCTGCAGGTTGCAACATCGCAAGGAAGCCGTCAAGGCTCAGAAGAACAAGACCGCCAACTCGGTCGAAGTCTCCAACGCGCTAGCCTACAGCTACGAAGAAGCCATCATGGTGGACTCGTGTGCTTCGGACACCATGACAGGTTGCAGTGAATGGTTGTATAACCTTTGCCGATCGCCGCCGGTACGACGATCACCGGCATCGGGAAAGGACATCACGATGTCATCGCATATAGTAGAATGGATATCATCTGCAATGGGACGCGGAAGACCATGACGCTCAACAACGTTTTGTACGCACCCACGCTGGATCGCAATCTCATCTCCACCGAGCATCTCAAGGACAATGGATACGCGTACAACTCCTGGCCAAGCAATGAAATTGTTTCAACAGAAACAGGCGAAGTCGTGGCCCATGTAGTTGGACTCCAGACCAAACCCGGACTAGTCCGGATCGACGGCACTGCTGTACTTCAAAACGAGTACGTGCAACTTCTGAAGGACTACGGTCCCGACCGACAAGTCGAAGAAGGAATGGCACAAGTTTATGTTGCCACCATCCTCGCCGCCTCTCGTGCTCAACAACGCCGAGCGGAAGGCATGCTTCCTGTACCAACCGGCCCTAGTATCAAGGACCTACCGGACTCAGAAGGAAGCGGCGTCGAAACCGATGAGGAAGTGCTGACTAAGGCCTAGCCTCTGAATCAGACCTCCAACAAACATCATCTCAACGTCAACCCCATCCACAAAGAAGTATACAACGACACCAAGGTTCCTGGAGGACACCAGGACATTGTCGTCATATCGGAGACTGAGGAAGTCATTGAGACGATCGAAAAGCTTACCAAGCTTTCACCTGCTCTCGTGTGGCATCACCGCCTCGGTCACCCAGGTCTCAACACCACCCGGCTCCTCGTGGCACAGCATCCAGAAATTCCCGGTCACATCGACAAGGATCTGGACTTGCACGCTTGCAAAGGCTGCAACTTAGGCAAGTCTTCCAACAAGCCGCACCACGGTCCCGCCGAATCGAGGACCAAGGTGATCCTGGAAAGGTTGCACTGCAACCTATCCGGACCACACGAACCATTGCTGGGTTTGAAGTCGAAGTACGCGCTACTCGTCACTGACAACGCTTCGCGTTTCCATTGGGTGTTCTTTATGGAACAAAAATCCGACACCCTTGGTATCTTTAACGATTTCCTCACGCACATCTCAACGTCGTTCGAAACCCGAGTCAAGACGGTTAGACACGACGGCGGAGGAGAGTTTATCGGCCATAAAGCCGATGCCCTGAAGGCGAAGTGGGGACTTGGCTGGGAAATCACCCAGAGCGATGTTCCACAGCAAGGCGGTGTCTCCGAGAGACATATGAGAGTCTTGTGGGAACCCACACGCGCCATCATGACCGCCAACAACATTCCGGATGTCCTGTGGACCGAGATCCTCAACACAGTTGCATACCTCCGGAATCGATTCCCGTCAACCACAAACAAGGAGAACAGATCCCCGTTTCAAGTCCTCTACGGACGTGTGCCAAACCTAAGCCACCTCCGCACGATTTGGTCAAAAGTCTATGTTCATGTACTCAAGAAGAATCGTGGAGGCAAGAGTCGCCCTCGCGCAATCGAGGCAAGACTCATCGGCTACGGTGTTGACCGCAAAGGATACCGATTGTTCGACTTTACGAACGGTCGGATCATCGAGTCAAGCGACGTCGACTTCGACGAGTCGACCGCCCTCATCACCAACCCAATAATCTATTCCATCAATGATGAGTACACCATTGAATCGATCCGAAACCACAAGGACCGAAAGTACGAAGTCAAGTGGATCGGTTTCGATGAAACCGCATGGGAACCACCAAGCTTGGCTGAGAGGACTGAAGCCCTCAAGATCTGGCACCAAGCCAAGGCCTTGCTCGCCATGGTACCCGACGCCGACGATCTGACTCGGCGTACGCACCCGATCCCTACCGAATCTGGACCGATCTTCGATGGTGCACGAGCGAACATGCATCAGGATACCTCTCTCATCGAGGCACTTCTTGCAGTCGGAGATGTTGCCACCACCAACGTACCGCCCACGCTCAAAGCCGCTTTGTTGTCCCCCGACGCGATCCACTGGAAAGGAGCGCTTGATCGGGAAATGGACACACTCGAGTCAAACAACACATGGACATTAGTTCCACTTCCACATGGTAAACGCGCCATCACATCGAAAGCCGTTCTCACGCTCAAGACACTCCCGAACGAGGAGATCCTCCACAAGGTCCGAATCGTTGCATGGGGTTTGTTACAGCGCCCCGGCGAAGACTATGATCTGGAAGAACTTTACCCACCTGTGGCTAGATACGACTCGATTTGGCTGTTCTTTGCTCTCGTCGCACTTCACGATCTTGAACTCCACCAGATGGACGCCATCACCGCGTACCTCAACTCGGAACTAGATCACGACAAGACAATGATCTACATGAAGATGCCCGACAGAGTACCGACCCCTCGGGACGCCAACGGGAACGAACTCGTTGGATTGCTTCAACGAGAACTGTACGGCTTGAAACAAGCTGCACGTCTTTGGAACGAACTACTCACTGAGTACCTCGTTTCCATCGGATTCGCACCCTGTCAACGGGACCCATGCGTATTCGCCCGCACCACGTCCAACGGAATCGGACTCATTGGAGTCTACGTGGACGACATCATCATGGCTGCAAAAGATACCGAGATGCTTCACGCCATTCGTGATCACTTCGGCAAGCGGTTCAAGATGAAGGATTGCGGAGTCCCAGAATTTTTCCTTGGAATGAAGATCACACGGACCAGGAAAACAAGGACAATCGCCCTCTCGCAGGAGCAATACATCAAGAAGGTTGCGAAGCGCTTCGGACTCTTGGAGGCCAAGCCCAACGTCATTCCAATGCCTTCGACTACCCGCTTCGTTGCCCTACCCAACAACGACACCATTGCAAGTATGGACGAGCAAGACAAGAAGCTCGCCGAAAACACTCCGGCCGACACCAAGTTGTACCAACAAATGGTCGGTTCCATCATGCATGGAATCTGCGTCACAAGGGCAGAAATAGGCTTTCCAGTCTCGAATTTATCCCGATACTGCGCAAGACCGTCCGAGGCTCACCTACGTGTCGCCAAAGGAGTTATCCGATACCTCCTCGGCACCATGGACCATGCACTTGTACCTCAACCGGATCTCCTTGACGGACTCGACCCTGATATTCGCATTGCAGCCTATTCTGATGCGGACTGGGCCGAGGATAGGAACACAAGGCGTTCCACCACCGGCTATCTCTTCTTCATCAACGGAATGCTAGTTAGCTGGATGTCGAAGCTCCAAGCGACGGTCTCTCTCTCATCTACCGAGGCCGAGTACAAGTCTCTAGCTGTAGCTGCTCAGCAGGCAGTTTGGCTTCGAGGATTTATCCTCGAGCTTACCGGCAAGGATGCCGGCCCAGTCACAATCTACGAGGACAACAAGTCCGCCATTGCACTGGCAAACAATCCAATCCACCACGCACGCACCAAGCACATCGACGTGCGTCACCATTCCGTCAGAGAGAAGGTGGCCGACGGGACCATTATCCTCGAGTACAAGCCTACCGCGGATATGACCAGCGACATCATGACGAAGCCCTTACTAAGGCCCGCTTTCGAGAAGCCCAAGGAAACCATGGGTATCCGGCGTGTCGATACAAGCAAGGACATGGAGGCCAACTTCACCAGCAAGAACTCTCGCTTGAGGGGATTGTTGAGCGAAACAGGCGAGAACGTACAAGACCCCGCTGCTGCGGGCGCAGTTCTCCACTAGATCTACTTTAGATAGCTCCCACCTCTCGTCACTCTTTCTTCTTTTCTCTTCTTTCTGTTTCTACTCGGACAAGCCCGGGTTGTTCCCGGTATGGCATATGGATGGCTGCGCCATACGCAGCCAGTACCAGCCAAGCCAGGGATCCGCCAGAGGCCGAACCGAGACCTCTGGGGAGGACAACCTCCAGGATATAAAGCACCCCGGTCGGCATCCCCCTCCCTCTTTGCTTTAAGGACTTACACAATAACATGGCAGAGCTTACACCGTACTCTCACTACATCGTAAGGTTATCATCTTCCAGCCTCGCCATCCTTCCGAGGCACCAATCCGTGAGCTATCACCTGCCAACCAAGGACGTCGACCTTTCCTCCCGGAACCCGTCAAGTCGCCGTCACCGCCAGGGCGTGGCCCCAGCAGTATCTGAGGCTTCTCAGCAACATTGTTAGCAAGAATGTCTAGCACCAACACCCTCTCTGTGGAGACTACAGTTGGTGGTCAAGCGACGCTCTCGTCAACACCGTCTAGCCCATCCTCTCCGGATATGTCTTCCGGCGAGGAATCCTGGGACCAGCCTGCCAGCGCCGCGCGTGGCCCGACCGCCTACTTCGTGGAGAGCGACAATGAATCCACACATATTTGGCGCCATCTTCCCTTGAAAGGACTCACTCAAGAGATTCTGGCCCTACATTTCCCCTTTGAGGCAGAGTCTATAGGCCTCATGTACAGCAAGCGCGTCTTTCCACACCTCTATTGGCATGCCGATTTTGACGGGGCTGGACGCTGGGTAGGCCTGGAACCAGGTAGGGTTGACGGTTTACACGAATTGGGTACGCAGCGATCATGAGCTTGACCACTCCAGCCAGATTTGACCTATTTTGTTTCTGGCTACAGAACGTCGCATTCGTCGCCAGTGCTTCCGAGACACGACGTTGAACTATCTGCGCACCAAGCTGGGCAGCTCAGATTCTACTTTGAACAGATGGACGAGGTGGCACTTTATTTGCAAGACGGGTCGTACAGGTATGACGGTAAGACCAAAGGAGAGAAACGTGTGGTACGCCGACGAGTAAGTGCCGTCTGCAGAGCGACAAACGTTAACAGACTGTCTTACTTACCCTTCCTTCGTCTTAGGCGAAGATGTTTCGACTCGACACGGGCATGCTGACTTACATCCGGAAGCTTGGCAATGGAAAACAAGTGGCCAAGCAGGTGTTTCTCAACCAGCAGCAGTTCAAAGATACATTTCACGTACTGCATAGCGATCCTAACTTTGGTTAGCACGGCAAGGTAAACCGTACATGGCAGAAAATGAACGCCGGGTTCTACTGTCGTCATCTCTATGACCTCATCACGTCCCTCATCCGGGCATGCGCATTTTGTGGATTGCAAAGAACCAAGCTGCCAGTTGTTCTTCTGCAGCCGATCCTCACAGATGCACCAAATCAGATGGTACGACATATCTCTTCCAGTGCCGCTGATCACGTCCAGCCCTTCTGATGCCTCTGATAATCACGTGCTAACCACGTTCAATGACAGTGGCAGATGGACTACACCAAATTCGGCCGGTACTGGATTGTAGCCGTCAAAAACCACTTTACAGGCATGATCTGGCACAAAGCATTCTTTACAAAATCGGCAGGGAATGTCTGTGACACGGTCGGACAGCTGTTCCGGGAGAAGGGTCGACCGCTCGTCATCCTCATGGACAACGGAGGAGAGTTCAATGCGGACGCCTTGAGGGACCTGCTGGACAAGCAAGGAGTTGAGTGGCGACATGGCACCCCCTACAAACCCTCAACACAGGGGTCAATTGAAAGGTCGCACATTACGACAAAGCAGAAAGTGTACGCGCAGATGCACGAGATACCAGAGTTCAACAACCTCTACGCTCACCGAGGCGTCAACAAAGACTTGCAACTTGACTAATTGAACCACATGTTATGGTGGAGTGACAACGCATACGCACATGAGCGTCATTCCATCCATGGATTCACGCCATACGAGGTACAGGATAAGTGTGCTTGCAGATGGATACGTTCTGAGGTTTTTTACATGTCCCAGGCGTTCTGGAGATGCATCGATCGCAGCTGGGAGATGGGCGCGCTGGCGTTCAAACGTCCTGCGGATGACAAGACGTTCTCGGTTCAGGAGTGCAAGGCAATGTGGGCGGCAATGAGCACCTGCGATGTGGGCGGCAATGAGCACCCGCATACGCAAACGCAAAATGCAAGATGTCAAAGCCTCCATGCGCAAACTGACAGCAAGCGCAGAGGGCGTAGATCCGCTGGAAGTGGGTACAATTGTCTTGGTTGCGGAGCTCAACAAGCGGAAACTGCGAGGAGCAAACAAACGAAACAAAGTAGCGGGACTACCGAAGGGACATTCCGAACTCCGCTGGACTGGGGTAGGCGAGATCGTTGACATCAAAGGGGATACCCGACCCAGCAGCCAGTCCCATGTTGTCCTCAAGGGTAGAGGCACGCCTGCCAACCCCCGTTCCTATCAAGTGCGTTGGAAGTCAAACCCATCCTCAAAGCGTGAGGTGAAAGGGGAGAAGACTTTGCGCTACTATCGAATTCAGTAAGTCATCAAAAAATTCCGAGTCGGAAATTTTGACGCAGGTTTGGATACTTATCGATGACTGACATCCCGACTAGTTCGTTAGTGCGTCCCCCAGCGGAGCTATCCTTGGACGATCTGATCAGCATGTTAGAGGAAGTTTCACAGTCAGAGGCGTTTCACGAGGTGGAAGCAATTCTTGGGAAGCGCTACGCCTGGGTCGATAGCGAAACGCCATGCATGATACTCGACGACTTTGGAGAATCGAAGTTGGAGGTGCTTGTGCTATGGAAGGGTTGGGCGGCCTCCACAGCGCAGTGGGTCGCCAAAGAAGGTGTGCCGAACGATGTCGACAAAGTCTGGGATATGATATCAGACCACACATGGTGTTCTGACAAGGAGATAGCTCGAGTCTTAAAAGATCTGGACGCCGTTTCCGACGAGGACGACAAGGTTGTTTCTAGCGATAGCGCAATGATGAGAAAGTGAAAGCGATGACAGTGGCGACGGGAAGCACAATACACAGAGCACTAACGTTACGAGAGCCGAGACACTCTCCCAAGCCCTGAACTCTGTGAAAGATGTGGCTGTTTTCGCGCCATCGGGTACAAAGGCATCCTGGAATCCGCGTCGCGACTTCGGCAACACCACACACCTCCTCCAACGCCGAGATCATCCTCAACGGGCAGACAAGGCGCCTCCGACGCCAGCCGTGTCACCTGCGCGTTCACCGCATGGGACCAAGCGGGGGAAACTAACCCCGGTCAGAAAACCTGTGGCTGCAAAGGCCAAGGCACGGCCGGAAACGACCATGCGAGGTGTATCTCGGCAAGCGCTGCCTGCAGAAACCACTGCCATGGAGCGCCTGAGGTCGCCTGAGCGCGCCGGAGTGAACACTGTCAGCTTCAGCGACAAACCCATTGTCATACCACCGCTTGATCAGTGGCTTCCTCCCGGACATGCGTACATGCTCACTCCGACCCAAATCCGGAGATGGACCCCACGGCCAAACAATACTGACGAGTACAATCGCCTGCCTGCCAAACAGCAATTGCCCGTACTTGACAAGTGGGGCCGACATATCCCTGAAAGCTCGGGTGCCTTCACACTCCGACACGGACAGGCTCTATCGGATGACATGCTGCATGCGTTACTGCTTCTCCGTCTGAGAGTTGCTGGCCTGGTGCACGGAAGCAACGTCTACGCAATGGATACGAGTGTTCCTAACAGTAAGCACACCCCCGCCAAATAATTCCGAGTCGGAAATTCCAGCAGGCACTATCGGGAGAGAAATTCCGACTGGGAAATTCCTGAGCTCACCACTCTATCCTCTCCTTTAGGCCAGGAACTCGTAGATATTCTATGTGCACAAGAGACAGCAAAGGCGCGAAACGCCAACCATGTGATCTATATTCCACACTGCGGCGCGGATACTGGGAACGTCGGGCACTGGCAGGTGCTGATCTGGGACCGACATGACAACATTGTCGTCGTCTACGATTCCTTGGGAAGCGGGAAAGGACTCATGGGCTATCGACAACATTACCTTGAGTTTGCCTTCCTGTTGAAACATCTTCTGAGCATCAATACCGAGTGCTACTTGGGGCATCATGCAAGCCTGCCGGCGAGACCGCCCGCTGCCCACGAGCCCACTCAGACTCCGCGTTACGTGCACCCGGATGCTCCGCCCAGCAACGAGGCAGCGAAGTGGTACAAGTCACGGGATGGCAAAGATCGCCTCCATATCTGGGGAGGGGGTTGGCGACAAGAGGATGTTGTGAGCTGTGGGTGGTTCGCGGCACTGGGAGCAGCCTACACCGTGGAGCACAATCTCTGTTGGCCAATCTCTCGTAACGCACACGTCTGGCCTTCGTCTGGAATGGACAAGGCGATGTTGGCGGTTGCGCAGCCGCGACTGATAGGTGTCTACATTGCAGACCCTTCCATGGTCAACCACTTGAAGGAAACAACGGAATGGTACTGGCCCGACACCATACCGCGCCCTTCTGGCCCTGTAATAGGTTCAGTTAATTTAATAGACTGAATAGATGATTTTGCTGTCTGTCCCAAACTCGCAAATTATGGGTTGTTGGGGAGTGGGGGAAGGGGTCGGAATTTTCTCTTCGGTGTGTGTCCCCCTTGGGGATGTGGGTCGTTCGGACAAACGCGTCACTGTCTAAAATGAGTGGCGGCCCACGAATTTTGAGGGACACTAAAGGGGGACAGCAGATTTAGGGGGGACAACCATTCCTGTGACACCGCCTGTTCGTCCAGGCTACGCTGCCTTTGGTGCCGGTGACGGGGTCGATCTCACGCCCTCCATGCACGACTATGGTTATTGGATGACGGAGCTTGAGAAGCTCCTGAGCGACATTTCAAAAGATGGGAAACTCCCCGACGAAGTCGCCCACGGTCTACGCCGGTCCCGAGAACAAATCATCGAGATGGAGAGGGAGCTCGGATACTGGCTGGCCGGAAAAGCCACAGAAGACGCAGTTCGCGGATGTAAAGTTTATAATCCCGCACAAAAGGGGGTTCATACAGCCAGATGACCCTCATCCGAAAGCACCCCCCGCACCCTTGATCACGCAACGAGATGTCACACCGTTGTTCTGCGCGTTTACGGACGGACGGACGGACGCTCATTTTTCTACAAGGGGCTCAAATGCACGAAGGGTTAGGGTTCGCCCGCTACAGTAGCATCCAGCAGCAGCAGCAGCTCAGATGCAACGAACGACCATGTGTACGATTCAGATCTGACGATGGTAAACCAGAGCTTGAGAACGTTCGCGATCCCATGAGGCACTCACCATGCAGTATATTCTCGAAAGTCCGTGCCGCTGTTTTTCGATAGCGTCTTTTGACCGAGTTTTTATTTAGCTTCTGACGCACGTTCCAAGGACTGGGGGAAGTCTTCTTTGAAAGACCTGTACAGTAGGTGCGGTGAGGCACGCATGATTGATGGAAGGGTCAACTCAATCCCCCTTGAGCGAATCCCTCCGGGGGGTTGAAGCGTTACAATTCGAAAAGATAGTATTTACAAGGCCACGATATGGACGCAGCGACAAAGGACGGAATGTGTACAGGGAAGCAAAAAGCCAAACAAAAAACCCCCAGCCCTCTAAAACCGATCTATACCAAGCTGAAGGAGGTGGGGAATACGGGCCCCAAAACGATAGGAAGATTTTTTCAGTGAGGCAAGGCATCCGCGAGCCGCTTGAGAGCCTCCAAAGCAGCCTTCTTGTCCACCTTCTTTCCCCCCTTCTTCTTCATCTTGTCCTTGGAAGACTTCTTGCTTGTCGCCGCGGTCGCTTTGCTGGCGGCTGTGACGGTCTTGGTGACGGTGGCGGTCTGAACGGAACCGCTCGCGCCCGTCACCGTGATGGTCTGGACGACCGTCCTGGTCGTGTTCCCCGTTCCCGCACCCGCGGCCTGGGTGGCTTGGGACGCGACGGTGACGACGGACGTGGGACCGGCCGCACCCGAGGACACGAAGGTGACGGTCTTGGAGGCGGATGTACCGTCCTGCACGGTGACGGAACCGGTAGGCGTGGCGCCGTTGGCGAACGTGATGGTCGTGACGGGTCCCGCCGTTCCCGTGAACGTGACGGTTGACACGGGCGTCGTGTTGCTGTCCTGGATGGTGACGCCCGTCTGCGTCGGTGTCACGACGGGGGATGTCGTGGCTGCAGCTGTCGGCGGCGCGACGGTAACGGGTGCTTCCACCGTGGCTGCGACGACCGCCGAGACGACTTCGGTGGGCGTTGGTGTCGGGGTGGCCGTTTCCGCTGGTGGTGGAGCCGCGACGGACGTGGGAACTGTGTTGGCTACCGCGACCGCCGTGGTAGCCACCGACTCTATGCTGACTCCTGGATAGTCGGCCGGTGGAACGTTGACGAGCGGGACGGCGGTCGAGAGGGAGATCCCCAAAGCGAGGACGGCCAGTAGATGTTGGGCTTTCATTGTTCGTACTAGGTGATGGCGATAAGTGTTGAGTGTCGATCGAGAATCTTTCGTTCTAGAGTCCCTGGGCCATGCTCCACGGCAAGAGGGTATATACTCTCAATCCTCGTCGAAGTGCAACAAGGCAGTTTGGACAGTGCAGGAAACCCTTAATCTTTTACATTAGAGATCCGTTGGGGGGATCTGAAACAAACATTTTCCTTCTCTGAATAAAGGGTGGCACCATGAAACGGGGTTTCAGGCCCTTTTGAGATATGAAGCGGACAGACGTTCAAGGAATTTGGCATGCTTGTCTTGTTTGCTAGCCAGAGCATCGGCACGGGGATCCTTGTATATATAACCAAAGAGGCTTTGCTTCCGGGACCCTCCTCGCGCAGATCCTCGCTTCTCCTTTCCGCTTCGAACATCGCTAAAACGAGCTTTGTCGTCTGCGAATGTCCTCTTACATCCTCTCCGATCACTAATCTGCATCCTCGTCCTCTTCGTCCGCTGATCCTCGGTGATGGCGGCATCGGTAACCCCCGCTACCTGTTTGTGGGACAGGAACAGACAGCTGGGATGGATGGATGTACTCTCTCCCAGCAAATGACTAAACCTCATCGCCAGTCAGAAAGAGACGGAACGGCGTCAGAGGGATACGGACCGCCAGCGTTGTGGAAATCGGAAGGTCGGTGGGAGACGTGGCGGAACGCCAGGGGAGCGGGGAGGCTTCCTGGCCTTGTGTTCGCGGGCGGTGGAGAAAGCAGGGGGTTTCGGTGTGCAAAACCCCTCTCCTCGTCGGCCCTTTTGCTGCTGATCGGTCGCACCAGCGGACCGAGACCGGCAGCGTCGGCATTCTGTTACCCGCCGGCGAAGAGGGAAAAAAAAGTCCATCGCGGCGTTTCGAGCCGGCTGCAAGTGCGAGGCGCCTTTTTTTTTTTTGTCACTCAGATGTGTTGCAGTTGTAAAGTCGACGGAACAAATGGCATCAAGCATCTGTCGAAAGCCTTTTCCTACTGGGTCCTCACCTCACACCTATGCAGGGAGTATCCTGAGGGTGTCGAGAGTTTTGTCACGCCTGTCCTTGGTGTTGACGAGAGCGGGGGGAGGGGGATGATATGGTGGCTGGTCGGTCCGGGGTACAAAACTCTCGGTTATAGTCTTGCAAAAAAACCGCGGCTGCAGATATACCCGCGAGAATCAGAGGAAGACATATCGTAAGTATTGCGGTGACTTTCGAATCTTCCTTGAAAAAGCCATATTTTGAACCGGTTGCCATGAGTTCGCTGAGATGCTACTTTCGATTAGTTAATCGTCGCCACCTGCCGTGAAGTCCGACGAGCTTCTTATCAGGGCATATGATCAATTTCAAATTCTTGTTGTCCATCTCGGTGACTTCCCGGTCTTTCCATTTGGCCCTCTTATCATCATCATCCCGAACACACAGTGTGGCTGGCTGTGGGACTCTGTATCCCGCATGCTGACAGACGTTCATACACGCTCCGATCAAATTTCCTTCTGCCAGTAACTTTCCAGCCGGAACCTCAGCGACGATGGTGCCCGGGCCTCCGTTGAATTTACAGGCAAACGTCACTTGCACCTTGCATTTTTTGATCAGTGTTCGTAAAACAAGTTTTCATCGAAATCGATGCTATACGCAAAAAAGCCCTGCTTACCGCTTGAGGGGTGGGTGTAACATCCCCGACAATCTCTGCAGAGGGACGTGCCGACGACGACAAACTCATATCAGGGCTGTGAGATTTACGCTGAAGGGGGAAGGGTCTGAGGAAGAGAAGGGCCCGCTCTTTAGGGAATCTGAGTCGAGTCGGTGCTCAAGTCCGGCCGACAGGGATAGACGTGTCTGCAAACTGGGTTGGCCGGGAATGTGAGGGAAGAGGGGAGTAGAATCCCGCCGACGGTGATGTCTCTTGTGGGGTGGGGTCGTTTCGGAACGGGGAGGTTTCTCTGATCCCTTTTTATCCGGTTCTGCGACTCTCCCCCCTCGCCCCCTTTCCTGATTCGAATCCCAGCCCCCGGACCCCTCCACTTCACGCTCACGGAGTTGCTTTCCGCTCCGTGCCGTGTCCGCACCGACACGAGACGAAAGACGAAAGGCTAACGGCTAAGCAAATATTCTATTCGTGTAAGTGACGTATGAGGGAAGGAGGAGGTAAGGGG
>JADGJA010000062.1:0-52724 GCA_027596035.1 Thoreauomyces humboldtii | reverse complement strand
CCCCCCCGCTTGCCAGGTGGTGCGAGCAGTCCAACAGGCCGCCAAACGGAACTCTCGCTTCCTCGCCACCGAGGACCTCATCTTCCTCATCCGTCACGACCGCCAAAAGGTCAACACCCTTCGCACCTATCTCTCCTTTCGCGACGCGCAAAAGTCGGCCAAGAAGAACCCAGAAGCCGGAGAGGAGATCGTCGAGGCAGAGGCAGAGAACGAAGGACGTACGTCATGTTTTGCCGTGGTTGGTGAAGGGAAGGGTAGAACGGTGCGAGGATCAGGTTGACGGGAGTGGGGACGGAGTAGAGTGTTCGGAGCGATCCCAAAAAGTAGAGGGAACACAGTGAGGTGGACGGAACGAGACGAACGAACCTGGAATCGGAAACGGTCGCGCTTGCACATGAGCGGAAACCCTGATTCGCATCAAACTCCCACAGCTGAAAGAAGTTCCAGCGGAATCGTGCGACGAAAGATCAAGTTCTCGTGGGATCTCATCAACCACTACGGCAGCGTCCTGGAAGAGGACGATGACGAGGAAGAGGACGAAGATCAGCAAGTGGCGGACGATCTGCAGCAATCTCGATTACGGGTGGGTTTCACCTGAGCACGGCCTTCCAGGCTTCGCCAACCCCCAGCGCGAGATAGGGACTGATCTAACCTCACGAAGGAAGCAGACGAGGTGACGCGGAAAATGACAAAGGAAGAGTACATGTACTATTCCGAATGCAGGCAGGCTTCGTTCGTCTTCAAGAAGGCTGCTCGGTTTCGAAAGTGGTGTGAGATGGCTCGGTAGGTCCCGCCAACCGTCATGGTCATGTCCTTTCAAACCACAAGGGAAGATGAACTGACATTTATGGGGGATTCTCAGATATTATGAAAACAAGCCAACAGCCGAAATCATCGAGATCCTCGGCTTCATCGCGTTCGAGATGGTCCGCACCCTCACGGAACGAGCTCTTCACATCAAGCGCGAGTGGGATGGTCATCGCGTCGACGAGGTGGAACGTGAGAAGAGGGAGATGGAGAAGCGAAACTATGGACTCTTCGCAAAACCCACAAACGAGCAGAAGCCATTGCAGACCGTCCACATCCACGAGGCGTTCAGAAGGCTCCAGAAGGTCACGCAGCCCATCAATAATTTCAGGGGAGACATCGTGCGGACGGGGCTGGCTCTGATCTGAGGGATGAACCATGCCAATTTTCTCTTATGTACATATTTGGAACAACTGCAACACATACGTCTTAGCCGAGTCCTAAGGGTTTCTGACCAACCGGAGTATGCTAGGCTCTTCAAATCCTTCAGCAGCTTGCGCTAGGAACGGAATCGACGAGGCAGTACCAGTCGGAGCCCTGACAGACGGGATCGTCGTCGACAATAACCGTTTTGTAAGCATATACCACAACCGGTTCTTTCTCCCGTGATGATTGAAGCAATGCAAGTGGTTGAATGGTTCAACTTTCTTTCCGTTAAATGCGTTTCCCTACGAGAGTAGAAAGTACTTGGACTGTCACAAGAAGTTGGGGTCTTTCTGCAGGCACGATTTCTAGATTTTGGCTGAGTGGGATAGCAACAACTTCTTGTGACAGTCCAAGTACTTTCTACGCTCAGTCAGGCGTAGAAAGTGAGCGGACTCGCTTTAAGCGTTGTTGCTATCCCACCCTGCCAAAATCTCGAAATCGTGCCTGCAGAAAAACCACAACTTCCTGTACGAGTCCGTTCACTTTCTACGCTTGACTGTACGGACCCATGAGCTCGTTCCGTTCCAGCATCGCCCGGACACGACTATCGTTGAAACTGATTGCGACATTGTGGTTCGCTTGCACACTGCCCCCGATGACTAAGAGGACGAGTTTTCGAAATATTAGTCACACAAAACAGCAGACAAAAACCATAGTCAAAGAAATGGAATACTTACTCAAACCGGCCACGACAAGCTCGTCGCCTGAGTCTACGAGCAGCACTGGTGAACCGCAACAGTCGGAAGTAACGAACACAGATACTTGCAGGTAAACAGCATCCGGCAAGTTTGGGCAGATGCGCTGGTCTGTCAGCTCGGCAAAAACGTGGCCCGGCGAAAGGCTGAGCGCATTAGCACAGCTGCGCATGAAGTTTTCGGAGGTCGGGTTCGGTATGGCATCTTTGAGGTGACTGGAAAGGGAATTGTAGTGATCCATTGCTTTGTCCCATTCCCAATCAGATTGATAGCCAATGCTGGCAATGCGATAGGAAGCGCGATCCTCCTTGTCCGACAATTCACGAAGAGACCTAAAATGGCGTTTAAAGGTTGGGACAAATTGCCTTCCAAGAGTGCTTCAAAGAGCGCCCTTCTATTACCTTGACAAGACCACGTGTCCCAGCTTCACGGCAGGCGGGACGGTCACACCCGCTGCGGCTTTGAACAGCGCGGCAAAGGGCCTTACATCGTCGACAGGCGTGACATAACGTCTCAACGACTTGGTGGTCTCTGACATGACCATGTGTGCTTGAAAAAAAAATTTGATCACGCGTCAGCGACGGCCTTGCCCACAATGAGACCAAGAAGCTTACGAGTCATGAGCGGAGATCCCGCATGTTCAAAGACGATCATTTTATGGAATTCATAAAAGATCAGTTACCGGGTTTAAAGTTCAGCCTCAGCGCGGCTTTAACCGAAGCGAAATGCTCCTTCGAACGCTGAAGCAGAAGAAGTAAGCAGTCGCAAGCTTTCTGATCTAAGAAAATCAATTGTACAGAGCACAAGAAAGAGACCAAGAAAAAGGACAATCGGACGGCGTTCGAAGCTCAAAAGGCAAAGAAGTCAGCCCCGAACAAACCAGTCCAGAAAGCAGCCCAAGGAAGCAGCCTAGCCGCACTCAAGTATAGTCAGCCTGCGTGGAAACAAGGGATAACATCGGACAATAGGGGTCCTGATCTGAGGAATGGGATCGAGGGCAAAACGATACCAATTTTCTTTATGTATAATTCAAGAAATGCTTTCTCAGCACTTGTTCCGTTCTGAAGCTCTATCCTTCCACGAGGATAGGGCATTGTACGCTGTCCGAAGCGTTGTTTACTCCGCGGCCAGGACCTCCCGCCACCATCCGCCGCACACGCACGAGTCACGGAACACACGATGCTGCCAGTCCTCGACGCTACGCTCGACAGCCACGAGGTCTGCGCCGATTTCGCCTAGGCTCATAACTCGATCCCCTGGGACAGCGGCCGCCAGCTTCGAATCGATGTCCATAGCGTTGCCTTCGCTCGCCACACCGTCCTCTCCCAGCTCGATCTCTTCCCCCTTCAGTGGGGAGGTCCAGTCCAGTCGCGCATATTGAAGACATCGCGTGCACTGTCGGATCGCCGTCGCCTTTCGGAGCGTGCGTTTCGAGACAACGTCGACCTTTGAGCGTATGTCGTCCACCGTCCGTCGTTTGTGGGAAGGTTGATCCAACCCGACAGCAACAGCAGCCGTAGCGTTGCTTGTACCTACCATTCCACCTGTCACCATCCGCAGGGCCGTATCGCCTGCGTCACCACCCATCCCGGCGACCGTCGACGTTTCCTTGAGCGTGATCCTAGCGTGTTCCACCTTTTGTCCCAATCCCAGCATCTCCGTTCTCGCGAAGCCGAACATGAACCTGACGGAGGGACCATGAAGGAGGTCCTTCTGCTCGGACGTGATGGCCGTCGGGATGGTGGGAGGGACTTGATGACCGTTCTCGAAGAGGTAAATGACGTAGTTGTCTAGCATTGTTTTGCATTTCACTGCCGCGGGCCGATACTGTTCGTCCAAGGTTCCTTTGAGCATCATGGTCCTTTCCATCTCCTTCCGTCGTGCGTCCGAGATCGTCGATTGCTGCAACGACCCTTGCACTTCGCGACCGAGGTCAAACAGGAACCGTGCGAACACAGGGAACTTCAAAGGGGTTCCCTTGATGGCCTCTGCCATCTGCATGTAGTATGAGAAGAGCACGTCCTGCCGGTTGAGGAGCGTGGCTCGAAGGCGAATGTTGGGGAAGAGGTAAATCATGACGAGAGAGATGGCGATAAGGGCTTGTCGGACGCCAGAGTGGAAGAGGAGAGGGAGGATGGTTGGACGATTCATGGCGTCGTGTATGCGTTGGGCATCTGCAGACGCATAATAATGAGATTCGCAATTTATACCTTTCTATCCGTCAGGAACATCAGAAGCTACAAACCATCTTGCTCTTCGGCTGCACGGTCGTTGTTTTCATGCATGTTGACGACGCTATACAATTGTCGAAGCAGGGTGGTAATGAATTTGACGATCCAGATCTGCAACGAAACCAGATGCTGGACGCAGTCTAAAGAGAGTAGTGTGAGCTATTAACGTTCCCGAGAAACACAACTATAGTCAGAAAGAATTGACCTTTCCGAAGGACCATGGCGGTGTTAAGTGAACCATTCGGTTCCAAAGCTTGCAAGTTGCCTGTTTCGATCATTTTCTCGATGCGCGCTGAAGCTAAGTGCTGATGTTCGAATGCTGAAAGGCATTGTGCCGCAATCGAGGAAATATGTAATGCCGCCTCGGTATTGAAAGCTAAAGGGTGCGTCAGAGGGATTGCGCTGGAAAACTGATTAAGTTTTTGAAATGCCATCGCGAAATCAGGCGCGCCGATTTACCGGTGCATAGCAAGCTGCAGTGCCAGAAGAGACGTATCCTCGACCACGATTTTCGGGGGTTGCTCGCCTTCGACCGATTCGGCAGCTTCACAAAGGCTTGAGTGGAATTGATAGACCTTATTGATAATATCGCCAGCGAGATCTAGAGTGAGCAATATGAGATCCCATGGTTCTTTCCATTACCTACGGCGTTATGACTCACCATTTTCTTTCCACGCGAAAGCCAAATCGGCATACTCTTGACCATTGAGAATCGCGAGCGTAAACTTGGTAGACAAACACCGAACGATTGCGCTGCGGCTAATTTTGGACGACGTAGCTACTGGCCCGCAAAAGATGATCATCGATTTAGACTCAAGATCAGCACTCGATAGTTTAAACCATACCTTCCAGACCGTCATGATCATATCGAAATAGGTCAATGAACGAGGTTCCCGTTGGGCGTTGTTTTGCAACAAGAATCTCCACGCTGTTCGGAGAGATAGCAAACGCCAAAACTGGACAGAGCGTCCCATCGCGGGCTAGACTACCCGCGGAAGATGGCGCGGGTAGTGGCAATTCAGAAGTCTCAACTGACTGACTTGGGATGTCCATTGCGATGGTGCTATCCTGCGCGCCGTTTTCGGTAACCTGCTTGACCGCTTCAGGCGCCACATATGGAGCGAACGAAAAGACATTCAAGTTAGTCGGTTCCAAGCCACCGACATTGCGAAGCTCGCATGTCCCGTTTTGGTAGCCCAAGAGCATGACTGGTTGCGAATCGGCCTCTTTCCGTTCGGAGCGTTCCAGAACGTGGACCGCTGTGAGTTCGCTTCGATCTTGAACCGGGGCTCGAGCCTCTACAACCCATTTCTTAGCCAAAACTTTGTGAGCTATAAATATGTAGCGGGCAAAGAAGTGTAAAGCCCAGATACCGCTTCGTCGTTGAATTTTACAATATGGAAACCCTGCGAGCAATGCTCGAGTCCCCGCACGACGGCAACATGCGGCCCGCCCAGGCGAGGTTCGTGGAGGCTTGCGACGAAAAGTGAGCTCGCGGAGATCACCCGAATGTGGCTGATTTGTACTGGCATGGCGGCCATAGCGTTGGAATACGTTTCCAGCGTCAAAAGATCGAACGAGTCGCTACGCTGTAATGTGAACTCTTGATGACAAACATGAGTCACCTGCCTCAGTAACAGTATTGAACGCAGCGCATACCATGTTCTTCAAAGTTCAGTTGAGCTTTAAAAGTCAGAAGGTGACCCGAAAGCTCAGAAGGCGCAAAAACCGCGAATAATACGCTTTGATCTGTGCCAACATAATCAACGAAGCGCTTGCCATCTACCCTGGTGCTTTGCGCTAGCATACCTGGAAGCAACTTAATGTCACCTGAACATCCTAATGAATGACTCTCTGGAACGCCTTGTTGCAGTCCTTGCGGTACGTGGCTTCGGAGATCGACCTCGAAGCGATGGATCCGTGCCAAATTATCCTCATGAATTGCATGCACCTGAATCACAGTTCAGTCCCAAGTCTTGACATTGAATTTCAGCAGTTAGAAATACCTTACAATCCTCGGTTAACACCAGAAACGCAGCACCGGCCGTATCAGCCATTGGTCCACAAAATGGCGCGCGAATAAATCCTGGAGGATCTACTGAATGGGAAGCGGCAGCCTCATCTGTCGCTGCAACCCACTGCAGAGTATCAGGCTATGTTCAGGAACATTAAGCGTTTGACAAACATACCTGCCGCTCGCTTTGCAACCACTGGAAGCTCATAACAGGGCTTCCTATCTCAATGAGATGAATGCGACGCCAGCGGTTCAGGCAATCCTACAGCAAAACATGGTCGGACACTAATGCACTAGCCTGAACATTGTAACGATGATCTACCTTCATACGCCATATGACAATTCTCCCGTCCCGGTCCACACTAGCCAGGCGTTCCCCTCCTTGGTCCCACCGCACCATGATGATCTCGCTACTCGGGTGGGAGGGCGATGAGGGATCAAGCTCACACAACTTCTCCCGGGAGCCGCCTTCTAGCGCTCGATAAACGGTGATGACTGGCGCGGTGAGATTCCTTACAGCAGGAGGATTAGACTATGCAGGTGTTTTAATTCGATCATCGTCCAGGGGCCAACCTCTTGATCTTTCTCTGCCGCTTCTTCCACAGTGTTGGTTGGTCATTGTCTGCTCCGCTTGAAGCTATCGCCACCAGGTTTCGGGAAGACCAATCCAAACATCTGAGATGACAACGTCCATAATCAGCGTTGTCCGCAAGAAATGCCTCCACCCCACCGCTAGGGAAACTGCTTTGGGCTCAGATCAGGCCTAGTTTTTGTCTACATCCAAGAACATCTTCATCCCGGAGGATGGCGCTCGACCGTTTCGTTTCAATAATTCCTCTAGTTGGTTTTCTTCGTGGCCCAAAACAAAGCGAGGTTCTCGCGAGGAAATTCCACTGCAGATCAACCCACCTCCTGCTTCCTTTATACCCCAGATCTGCGTCTTCAGCTGATGGCATGCCATGTATGCGTTGAGGGTGATTCGTGGTCATCATGGGAAGCCCATGAAGATCTCTGGAACCTTTAAATGTCGAATTCAACCATTTCAACCATGAGGAAAGTGGACACCGTCACAAGAGTGACAACCTGCCATCACCAACAATCTTCCAATCTTTGTAAACGATCTTCACCGCTTCGACAATGACCCAAGCCAACACCGCCTTCCTCGAATCGCTCACGATTTTGGAGCAGCAGGCGCCAGATGTGGGGTTAACCTCTAGAGCGCTTCCGTTCCAGATCCAGGACGTGGGGCGGACCGGCGCCATTCGCCTGGCACCAAAGTCAGCTGGCCGGCACGTCACAAGCCAGAGCACCCTTCCGCTGGGCACCGGGATCTTCGAGATCGAAGGACCCGGAGATCTCAAGCTGGACCTTGAGGAGCGCTTCCTATTTCCACATGCACGCTTAGACGACGACATGCTGGCTCACGCCCAACGTGCAGTTGAACGGGAGCCTGACTGGCTGGACCTGGTGCAGTCCGAAACTTCCAAAGGCGTTGCAAAGCTAGAGATGAAACGCGATATCATCACTGGGCACCTGGACTTCTGGGCATGGGAGGAACGGATCACATCGCAACCCGCGCTGACGGCGAAGAATTCAACTTCTTTCAACCGAGAACCCGCGGGTTCCACTGAGTTTGTGCGCGGCAGCAGCACTAACATGCCATTTGCCCCTGGGGGCTTGGATCGGCTAGCTCTGGACGAGCATAGCATCATTGAAGACCTGGAGCGGCACATTGGCCAGTTCCTGGGCTTCGAAGATGATAATCTCGAGTCCGTGCCTCCTGGATTTGAACGGGGTCTGCTGTTTGATGAGAAAACTGTGTCTGCACCCTTTCAAACGACAAGTTTGAGCATTGACGCTATGCTCACGGGCGGTGATGACATCGCCTTCCAATTTCTCAAAGAGGACGCGGATGAGCAGCAATCAAATCTAGCAAGTCCCACAACTCCGACAGTAGAACGACCGGAAAAGCAAGAGATCGACGAACTGCTACCTGAGAAAGCCGAAAACGCAAGCAACCTAGTGACACCGGCCCCTGCCGAAGCTCCCCATCGAGATTGGGCCCATGTGGTCGATGTCGATCAGGGATTCCCCGAGTTTTACGACTTAGTTCCAGAGCTGGTGCACGACTTTCCCTTCGAGCTGGACGTCTTCCAGAAGCGAGCCGTATACCATCTCGAAAATGGAGATTCAGTGTTCATTGCGGCACACACCTCTGCTGGAAAAACGGTCGTGGCTGAGTATGCCATTGCGCTTGCCCAGAAGCACATGACTCGAGCAATCTACACATCCCCCATCAAAGCTCTTAGTAACCAGAAGTTTCGCGACTTTCGCTCGACCTTTGAAGACGTGGGAATTCTAACGGGCGATGTTCAGATTAAGCCAGAGGCCACTTGCTTAGTCATGACTACTGAGATTCTGCGGAGTATGCTGTATCGGGGCGCTGATTTGATCCGAGACGTTGAGTTTGTCATTTTCGACGAGGTTCACTACGTCAATGACATTGAGCGAGGAGTAGTGTGGGAGGAGGTCATAATCATGCTGCCTGCACATGTGACATTGATTTTGCTGTCGGCGACAGTTCCAAATACCAGAGAATTCGCCGATTGGGTAGGCCGGACCAAAAAGAAGGACATCTACGTTATCTCCACCGCCAAACGACCGGTACCCCTTGAACACTTTCTTTATGTCCCTCCATCCGACAAAGATCTCCACCGAATCGTGGACGCGCAAAAGCGCTTCCTTGTCAACGGCTGGAAATCCGCCTCGGATGCTTTGGCAGGGCCGAAGAAAGAACCTCCTCGACCTGGACAGGGTCAGGCAGCGGGCGGTCGAGGAGCACCAGGTGGTCGCGGTGGTCGAGGCTCTTCTCGGGGCAATTCTTCCTCTCTGACCGCTAATCGCGGTCGCGGAGGCGCGGGAGGAGGCTTCGGCGGGCGGTCGACAGGACAGGGCGACCGCAACATGTTCATACACCTTCTCGGCTTGTTGAAAAAGCGCGCCCTCCTCCCCGTCATCATCTTCACTTTCTCGAAAAAGAAATGTGAGGAGTTTGCCAACGGCCTCGTCAACATTGATTTCACCTCAGGAGCGGCACAGAAGAGTGAAATTCACGTCTTCATCGAGAAATGCCTCGGTCGACTGAAAGGTAGCGACAAAGAACTTCCTCAGATCCTTCGGATGCGAGATCTACTTGGCCGGGGTATTGCGGTGCATCATGGGGGTCTGCTACCCATCGTGAAGGAAATGGTTGAAATTCTCTTTACGCGCGGACTTGTCAAGTGTCTCTTTGCAACCGAGACGTTTGCAATGGGAGTGAACGCGCCCGCTCGCTGCGTCGTCTTCTCCTCCACCCGAAAGCACGATGGTCGCTCATTTCGCGAGCTGTTTCCAGGAGAATATACACAGATGTCTGGACGCGCGGGGCGACGTGGACTTGACGATATCGGTATCGTGATAGTCGCTTGCACGGACGAGGTACCCGAAACCACTGGTCTTCAGAAAATGATCCTTGGTCAACCGACAAAGCTTGCCTCGCAATTCCGGCTCACCTACAATATGATCCTCAACCTCCTGCGCGTTGAAGCGCTCAAGGTCGAGGAGATGATCAAGCGCAGCTTTTCCGAGAACGGAGCTCAGAAGCTCCTTCCGGAACAACAAAAGCTTCATGCGGAAACAGCCCTTACACTCTCGGCATTTACGAAGCTTGACTGCCCCATCTGCACTACCGATATTTACACTTACTACGATGTGTCCAGTCGAATCGTTTTGCTGCAACATGAGGTCCGGGAACGTATTGTGCATACGCCGCTCGGTGCCAAATCTGTCAATGTCGGCCGTGTGGTGGTCATCAACAATACCTTTTTCCGAAATACTGTCGCCGTGGTCTTGGGCGTAGGAGCTGTACGAGGCGGCAGCGGTGATGACAAAAGATGCAGTGTCTTGATCTTGACGGAAAAGGCCACCACTCAGTCCACCAGCAGCGGGCTTGTGGCGATGTCACCGCTTCCAGTAACTTATGTGTCCGTCCCAAAAGCCGGGAAACTCACCGAGGTCATCACCTCTGTGCCTTACACGGATCTGGGAGTTATCACGAAGCTCCAGATCAAGGTCGATCCTGAACAAGTTCTAGGCCGAAAAGACCGCGGCGAGATTTCCCGTGTCGTCCATGAGCTATGGAACATTGCTGAGGATATTACGAAAGCTGGCAGCATTCCCGAGCATGACTGGAGCAAACTTCGCGACATCGACTTCCAAGAGAAGTATCGCGAGAAGGAGGGTCTCCTTGCACGGCTGTCCTCATTTCAGTGTGTCCGGTGCTCGGATCTGCTCGAGCACTACGCTCAGATCCATAGCGAGCGTATCCTGCAGCAGCAGGTCGCTGATCTCTCACATAGTATATCCGACCAGAACCTCGAGCTCCTACCCGACTATCACCAGCGCGTTGACGTTTTGAAACTCATGAACTACGTCGAGGAAGGCGGAACTGTCACCATCAAGGGTCGCGTCGCGTGCGAGATAAACACCGCCGACGAGCTCATCCTCACAGAGCTCATCCTTGAGAATGTGCTCGCTGACTACGAACCTGCGGAACTCGTGGCTCTCCTGAGCTGCTTCGTGTTTCAAGAAAAGACGCAAACCGAGCCGGCTCTTACACCGCGGTTGGAGCGTGGTGTCAAGGCCATCAAGGACATTGCTGTCCGCGTCGGTGACATCCAGCGTGGCTGTGGTCTGGACGTCCGAGCCGAGGACGCACTCGCCAACCTCAAGTTCGGACTTGTAGAGGTGGTCTATGAGTGGGCAAAGGGCCTGCCCTTCAAGCACATCACGGATCTCACGGACGTTTTGGAAGGAAGCATCGTAAGGACCATCGTCAGACTCGAGGAGACTTGCCGTGAAGTGCAGGGTACTGCACGACTGATTGGAGACGCAGGACTTTTTAAGAAGATGGAGGCGGCGAGAGAGAGCATTAAGAGGGACATTGTCTTCGCTGCTAGTCTATACTTCTAGATTTTTTGCCTCCTTTTTCCAACATTCACGCATAGATTTGAGCAACTCAATTGATTATTCATGCCACTACGAACAATGTTGACCTCGTCAACTTGCTGATGAAATCCGGAACTCGTCTCAGCTTAACGAGCGAGCAAATCTGTCAGGCTCGTCTTTCCTCTCGCCTCTCGAGTTGCTACGCTCTTGCTAGCGCGGGCCGAGAGCTTCTCGGCTTGGAAGGCGACAATCCGTCTCGCCTTCTTGGTCCGTGGTTGCTTGGTTCGACAGGTCACATCTGTTGGTCGATTGATCGATGAAGTGACATTGGTCGCAGGTGCATGGATGGAGGTCATGCTGGAGGGGCTTAGAGCTGCTTGCCATCGCCGGGATCCGCTCACAGTGGTCGCCGTCCGAATTGTACCTCGATCATGTTTACGCCCTTCCCGCCCCTGCGAACATCTGGCCTCGTTCTTCACCAACATCGGAGTCCATGTTGATGATGTATCGGCGCCGCCCCCCCCCCCTCTCTCACAGCCCGGATGCGAAAAGTCAATAAAACGGGGATCCTCTCACAGTACTCGCCGTCCGAATTGTACCTCGATCATGTTTCCGGCTTTCCGCCCCTGCCCCTGCGAACATCTGCCTCTGGGTGTGCGCTGCTGCGGTTAAATAGGTTGTGAATCCGCAGGACAGGCGTGACGGGATGATGCTTGCCCAGCTTCCGTGCTTTTAATTCCCCAGGAGTGCGACTTGGACACTAGGAACCAAGGACCAAGGATGCCGTAATCCTGACCACAGAAATGCTCCGGCGGATCAGCATGTCTGTTTGTAACTTTTTTAGGGAACTACTGGAGTTTCCATCCTTTCCGCCTGTCGTCGAGCTTTCCAATCACTCTTTTTCAGTCCGATCGCCCGCCTTCCATCCGTCGACCATATCCATACCTTATTCTTATTGAATCCTTGAACGAAAAGCGCTCGTGTACCTAGCTAGCAGCGTCGTCAAAATCACCACGATGCGTTTGAAATTCGCCGAATCACTCGAAGCGTTGCGGGATACGGTCAAGGGCGGTTCGAAGAAAGCGAATAAAGTTACGCCAGAGTCCGGCATCAAGCATGGTCGCAGCTCCGAGTCCCTATCGAGCAACAAAACGTCGACAAGGGCTTCGACAGCGTCCAACGCCGGCATCGGGGGCAGCGTCGACGTCCTCAACAGCTCTTCGAACTCCGGCACCGAGTCTCCAGAGGCGGGTCGAAGAAATGCGAGCCGTCGATTATGGGCGCAGAGACCATCCTCCTCCGTTCCGGACCTTCTGGGACCTTCCAACAGGCGGACGGAACGGGGCGGCGAGCAGGGTGCGGAGGTGTTGGAGGACGCGGACTCTGTCTCTGAGTTGCAGCCGGGGACGATCGGAAGAGCTTCGATCCGGAAGAGCAGCGATGGAGGAAGTGGGGCGACGTTAGCTCTTCCTGTACCGAGCGTACCGTCATCATCGAGCAAGCGCAATAGTCGGCGGGTTTCGTACGGGCTTTTCTTCAAGCCGGGGTTCAGTGCTGCCTCTGCCGCTCATGCGACGGCCTCACTTCCTGGGGAAGATCTGAACAGCATCAATTTCGACGAGGAAGAGGAGGTAGAAGACGACTTTGGAGCTTCAGGATCATTCCAGGATGATGCCAGTTCGGGCCGACCGAGTCGCATCCGAAAGTCATCGGATGTGTCTAGCCGTGCACCTTCGGATCTCGCGCCCGAGCAATCAATGTTAGACTTTCTCGCAGAAAGTCGTTTCTCCTCTGCAAATCGACCACGAAAGCTGGGAAGTTTCAGCGGTAGCAGCGGGGGAAAAGCTCACGAGAGTCTTCACGGAAGCCTGCCGTCCGTGGCGGTAACATTGTCAGTACCGTCGATAGAAACGGAAGCCCCTCAGCCGGGCTCGATATCGAGTGATTCCCTTCATCAAAACATTGCGGCGCTATCATCGCTCGACTCACAATCGGAGCTGGCACTTTCAGCAGCCCCGAGGCAAGATACACCATCTATGGGAAAGCGGAGAGATCCTTTACGAAGAATTGGACCTCTCATAGCAACTGCAATACAGTGTCAGGCTCTTCGATCTGCGCTTCATCCAGCCGTTCTTGAGCCATTAGACATTCGAGATGTCCTGCCAGACACAGATCCTAGATCGTATTTGCTTTTACGGGATGTCACTGAGCCACCATCGTTGACGATGGAAGCGTCATCTGGGGAGGGGCCACCACAGATTGAAAGCGGAACGCTCCCTGCTCTTATTCAGCGGCTGGCGTCGGAGGGTGCAACGGATGTTACATACCTGCTGGATTTTCTCACTACGTATCGCTATTTTGCGGACTCGGCCGACGTCGCGAGGTTACTGATAGCTCGCTACGTCACACCATCATGTATGTCAGATGCATCCATCTCGGAAACACCATCGGACAAGTCCGCTCAAGTAGCCCCAGCTGCTTGGGCGGCTTTTCTGCAACTGAAGATTCTCAACGTATTCAAAAAGTGGATCGAAGTATACCCAGCTGATTTCCTAACATCACCTACGGAACCCGGTGACCAGGTGGGCCTGAGGGAACTAGTGACGGCGTTTCTCACGTATCACGTTGCCCGGGACGAACGTCGAGCGCCTTTCGCAACGGCAATACTGCAGAATATGATCGAGAAGACGAATCCGGGTTTTACCACAGAGAACCAACGTCTGCAGGTTCCACAGCCACTCTCGCACGGCATGTCCGAACCCAACCTTACTACAGGACGTCGATCTTCAGGTGGAACAGGTACAGAACTTCGGATGAACCCAGCAGCTGCTCGCTTCACCCTCTCTCGCACGATGTCGCCCATAACACTGGATACTTCGATACGGTCAAGACGACTGAGCGTTCAAGCCGGGGTCGACGCCAGTGTGCTCGCCCGTGGGGCATCAGCGATCGATCTAGCGGCAACGGGACACGCTCGGTCCGCGACCGCCCCGCCTTTGACCAGAAGCGACAGCGGCCCCGCATTGGGCAGCGGCTCCACGGACCTGTCGACCCTCGCGGAATTCAATCCAGAGATCCTCGCCCAGCAGCTCACCCTTCTTGAACACGCCTCATTCCGCAACATCACCGCCTACGAGCTCTTCCAGCAAGGATGGAACGTCAATCCCTCGATCGTACAACATCCTCCAAGAGCTCTCAACCTAACGGCCCTGATTGCTTGGTTCAACCGCATCGCGTACGGCGTGGCGACTCAGGTCATCACCCAGCACGACTTCAAGACCCGTGTCTCCCTCGTCAAGCGCTTCATCCACGTGGCCCACATGTGCTACAGCTGGGGGAACTTCAACACGGTCTTTGAGATCGTGGCGGGTCTGAACCTCGCGCCGGTCGCAAGGCTCAAGCGCACCTGGAAGGCGCTACCGAAAAAGTACGCAGAAGTGTGGGACCATTTGAATGCCGTCGTCTCGAGCGAAAGTGAGTGTTGTTTCTCGAAAAATTCCTGCTTTCTCCGTTAAGCATGGAACAGCGAAGACTGAACAACCGCTCCTTACAGACTCCTACAAGACGTATCGAGCTGCTCTACGCCACGCGCAGCAGCAGGACGCCAAGGAGGCCATCCTACCGTACCTCGGTGTGACGCTATCGGACCTCACCTTCGCCGAGGACGGCAACCCCACGTTCGTGCAACCCACCACGAGCGAATCCACCGCCCAGCCTCTCGTCTACTTTACGAAATTTCGACTCGTGGCGACGCTCGTCAGGTCGGTCGCGCAGCTGCAGGCTCGAGGGGACTACTCCGCCGTCTTCGCGCCCGACATTCGAATACAGCGCTTCCTCCTGCATGACTGGGGAGTCTTGGACGACGCGGAATTGTATGCGACCAGTCTTCGGTCCGAGGCACGGCTCGTAAGCTCATAGAGGAGCGACTTTTCCATCATATTGAATCAGACATGACAACCATTCCGCGGTGTTCCGAGGGGCACCTTAGGTCTGAATCAGGAGTTTGTTTGACGGTATTCAGCGACGGACGATGGTCGCATTTTTTTTCACGCCCGACTCGATGTACGCTACGCTGCCAAGACGTGAAATCATGTCACCGTTTAATAAGCGATCAGTAATAGCACAGCCAGATCAACAGAAGATGGGCTTTGCAGAAAGGCCGTAGAGGTGTTCAGCGGGAGGTTCAAGATGTCTGGTAACCAGAGGGAAGACACGAGAGAAGAGGGCATGAAAATATGAGGAAATGGTATGCTTTGTATTTTAACCGCAGCAGAGAAGAGGAACCAGGGTGTAAGAAGTTTTGACACATAGCAAGCGACGGCGCAGGGGATCCAGCCCAGCGGACGGCGCGTCGTTCAGCCCAGCTCCTCCCTAAACTTCTTCTCGACCTTATCGACGTGTTTTGCGACCGATCTTTTGAGCTTGCTGACGGCCTTCAGGACCGTGAAGAGCGGATGTACGCCCTTGACTGCGGCGAGGAGATCCTCCTCGGTGACGTCGGGAACCAGGATGCAGTTGACCTTCTTCGGTGGCAGTGGCGTGGCGTCGCCGGTCGCGGTGATCCACGGGTCGTCTCGCAACTGCTCCATCGTTATGCGCTTCTCTGGGTCCTTTTCGAGGAGGCGATTGAGGAGATGTGCGAGTGGTGGAGGAGTGGTTTCGGGCAGTGGAGGAGGGTCATGGGTGATGCTTTCGTACAGGTCTACGATCGAAGTGCCAGCAAAGGGAACTTTTCCGAAGACCATGCAGTACAGCGTAATCTGAAGGGAGGGGTAAGAGACGGCATAGAGAAATCGCATCTTGCGTAGAGCACTTACGCCCAGGGCCCAGATGTCACAAGCGCGCGCGGAATGGTCGCCGTGGTGAGGTACGCACACTTCCGGAGCCGAGAACGCCGGTGATCCAGCGGATGTGCGGACACTGTCGTTGGCCGAATCGAACATCTCTGACACACCGAAATCGACAATCTTGAGCGTGCCATCTGCAGCCATCAGCATGTTGTCTGGCTAGGAAAAATCTATTCGTGAGCTTGATGGTAAAGCTATCAGGTAAGGGCAGGCAGAAGATACCTTGATGTCCCGGTGAGCAATGTCGTGTTCGTGAAGATACTCTATTCCCAGAATCATCTGACAAAACAGTCGATGTGCTTCCTTCTCCGGAAGTGGAGAACCGGGCTTCTCCAGAGAGATGTCCATGATGGAGCCTCGTTCGCAGAGTTCAAAGACCATGTACAGCGAGTCCTGAGGTACGATGACAATCCATCGATCAGACCATGTCGCACGAGGGAAGATATACCCTTCGCATCGCGCTCACCCCATCTGGATCGTCCAACACCTCGTAGAGTCTGACAACGTTCGGGTGATCCAGCTTCTTCAAGATGGCGATCTCGCCTCGAACGAGGTCGATGGGATTGTCGCTCTTGCTCAGCTGATCCGCCCGCACCGTGGCGGCCGCTCCTCGACCTCGCCCTCGAAACCTCCCTCTCGCGCCGAACGCGCCCCCTTCCTTTTGCAGCTTTAGCCGCCGCAGCTTTGATTTTGAGAACTCTTTGATGGCGACCGGTTCCGGGTCCCCGGGATTGGAATTGTCGATTCCGTAGAAGACGGTGCCGTATGCGCCTCGGCCCAGGGTGTGTAGAAGGGTATATTGGTTGAGAGTTCGCAGACCGTCGGCAGCTTCATGAAAGACAGCATCGGGGGTTTCCTTGATGACCCCACCTGTCATCGAGCGTGAGCATGTAAAGGAACGTTGGATGTGACGGTTGCGACATACCTTCAGCGGTGGATGGGCGGCGAGGCCGCCCTGGCGAACCAGAATTCTCGGCTGGGGGTGTCAGGGACATTTTCGAATCTGCCGAGACGGTTGAGAGACAAGACGCCTTTATCGGCGAGGGTTGCGTGCGCCGTGCTAGTTCTGAAAGCGGGTGGGACTTTTAAGGTACAGTAGTTGTTGAGAATGGGCAAGTGGCAAGTGGCAAGTGGAAGATGGGAGTGACATTCCAAGAAACGGCGGGTGTTCTATAAAGGTTTTGTGTGCGTGGAGACAAGCGAGACCCCAAACGGCGCAGCAAAAACGGCACATGCAAAAAAGGCACCCGACCGCAGTCAAAACGCCAAAAGGGTTCAGAGAGGTTCACAGCCCAGGAGGATCAACTCCAGCCCCTTTGTTTCTCGAAGTTCCCATTAGGTAGCATGCCAAGTACAAGTCATCGGGAAGGCGCACTTTAGACTAGGGCGTAAGCATCAAATCACGCGCAGGAGGAGATTCTCTTGGCGTGGGGCTATTTGCAGCTGCAAGGTTTACTTCTTCCCAAGCAAGACAGGGCAGTTCACCCCCACTTTTCATTCGCCACGAGGTAAAGACCTCGAGACCCCTAGCCTCATGCCTCACGGAGTACAGGGAAACGGCAGGCCAGGCGACCATCATCAAGTCTCTGTGTGGGGATTTACGGAAATTCTCTACAACTCTTGACGCAGAGAAGCAACTGCCTCAGGAAGGCGCGGCGGTTGGCGAGTCGGTACTCGAGCCTCGGTGCCGTGGGACCTAGCCACCGCATCACTATGCTGTCGCTGGCAGGAAGTCCGTCGTTGTCCTCGTTTCTGCCGTTGATGGGCGGTTCCAATGTAGATGCCGGAATCATGCGCTGCAATCTGTCGAAATCATCTTTGAACAGCAGAAAGATCTCCGCTGCGAAAGTTTCGTTAGAACTCTTGCGGGACGTGGAAAGCGCTGACGTCGTGTATGTTACCAGCGTGCCCCGCCGAGCGAGCGATGTCTCTCAATGGATTAGCGGGATCCTCGACAACCAGAGGTGGTGGCTCCGGTCGTGGCTTGACCAGCCACTTGCGGTGATCCCTTGCAAGGAGAAAAGCCTTGCCGGACCGCGTTGATATTCCCCACATCCGATAATCGAAATGCTGACCGTAGAATCTCAGAAAACCTAGCAACAGACGCGCCGCCGGATAAGAGGCCTGCACGAGTGCCGGGTAGGTTTGGAAGAAGAACACTGCAACTTCAATCAGCAAGCCTGCAAGTAAGTTATTAAAGCCAAACTTTGCTTACCGATTAGATTTACAACCAAGAACGATCCAAATCCTCCTGTATAAGGATCCGCAAGCCCAGCGGCATGCAGACGTGTCTTCAGCAGCTGCGACAAAACCCTCAACTGGGGATATTCACATATCCACCGGCGCGTCTGGTCGCTCGAAGCCGCACCGTCCTCGTTGTTGACAGTGATATCGATGTTGACGTTCAGGATGGGTGCCTGCAACTTTAGTACAGGGACGGCTGCTTTCGACACTACGCACGCATTGCGATCCGAAAGTGATGATGATTGCAAAGCCCGGTTGAGCTTACGAAGGATAGCAATGTTGCGATCCCGTTTCTGAGTTTCGGGAAGCTCTTCTCTGAAGTCAGGGGTGTGTACTGCCAGGTCGATGTCGCTGAACGAAAGCATGAGACCTTACAGCAGCGTGGGAAAGTATGGCATCAGTTCATGCGACTCCTTGAACAAAAGAAAGGCTTTCCTTCTGTACCCGTATGGCAACTCCCAAAGCAAGACACCGTTCCCTCCCCCTTCAAAGTGTCCTCCACAATCGATTTGATAGTCGTAACTATGATCTCTCGAAACACTGCAAATAGTTTCAGTTGACCTTTTCGAGCCCGTAACCTGAAAATAACCGCATACTTTTCTCCGCCGGGTCCAGGGTCTGACGAGATTCGAAGGCCTCGATCTCTCGGTCGAGCTCTGCGAGTGGATGGGCCGGAGGAGACGGAATAGGTGGAACTGGGGAGGGCAATCCGCCATTGACGAGAGCCGTTGAGACGCGACCGGCAGCATTATCTTGATCTGTATGATGATATGGGCTGGCCCTTGCGTTGCTGCTCCAAGTTAAACCTCCATTCATGCTTCTTGATCCACTCGAGGTCAGGGACGTCATGGTGTGGAGTGTATGATAGTGCAATGCTTTGACATGTCAAGCGTGAGAGCAAGTTCGAGCAACGGGTTCGACAGCCCCAGGTCGTGGGCGTCGTCTTCGGGATGCTCCAGGGCTGCTGGCTTTTGGTAACAATTTGGTTGGAACAAATAACCGATTGCCAAGAGTACAGTAGCAAAGAATGAAGAAATAAAGAATAAAGGTCTCCGCCTACACATGTCCAAATACGGCAACACCGTCGACGATGGTTGCGACACACTGCGCTCTCAGAATCAGATCCGGACTCGTGATAAAGTCCTTGTTGAAGACGGCAAAATCCGCCTTTTTCCCTACAGCGATGGACCCCAGCTGTGTACGGTACATGAGTGCGTGCGAGCTTCACTACTGTCAGGAGAGCATCTTACATCGTTGTCCTGGAAGGCTGCCCAGGCAGCGTCCAGGGTGAACCCTCGAAGAGCTTCCAGAGGCGTGATCCGTTCGTTCGTGTACCAACCGTCCGGGCCGTGCGGCTGCGTATCAAGGAAATGAGCCATGGGTGGTGGCTTATACATCTCCGCGAAGGTCCTTCTAACTCACAGATTTGCCTGCGAGATCCAACCGTGTAATCGCAGCGTGAATCCCAAGTAAGGGATTTAGGTCCTCGATGGGAAAGTCGGAGCCCAAAGGCAGGTGCTGAACACTGTCCGGAAACCAGTGTGAGATTTGCGGTATGGTTGGTTTCATCAGGACTGACACCGCGCTCACGTACCCAGACTCGAGAAGCGAGTTCCAAGCGTAGGCACCTTTGATGCGCTGGGGGCCAAGACGCTTTTCGGCGTATGCCATATCGCTTACAGCTGAAAAGGGCTTGCGTGAGATGGTGGATAAGACCTGGACCAGGTAGTTGGTGAGCATTTACCGTGCGAGGGCTGCATTGATGGTACCACGCCAAGGCGAGCAAACCGCGGCAGATCGATTGGGCTCTGATCGTCAAGTCAATATGGAGCAATGTTCACTCAGTTGTTTCGTAAGTGATCTTACGATGATCTGCGCATGTTCAATACGCATGCGGGCGTTCCGGGCCTTTTCGGTCCCGTTTACGCCTAGGGCAACGAAGGCAGTCTCGAAGCCGTCGAGTGCTACAGAGTTGGCACGATCACCGATGCAGTGAATGTTGACTTGGTATCCCTGTTCGTGTCCAAAGAAGCTCCTCAGTTAGGGCTTCCATTGGCAACCATCCAGGCGGTCTCAAGGACGTACACTTTTGGCCCACTAAAAGAAGAGCTTTAGATCGGTGAATCCTTTTAACCAACGGATTGTGTACACTACCTTCGTAATCAATGCGGAAAGAAGTTCTGTAGACATTCGCAAGAAACCAGACTTCTCAGGTTCGTCTGTGAAAGTTTGAATTGCTTAGTGATGTTCCTGAGCTTGATCCATTAACATTAATATCACGTACCTGTATATGGCTATGCGCATTTTGAGATCAGCCCATGATGGAGACACACTGATTGGAAAATGGCAAGAGTACGAAAAGGCTGAAAAACTGACATACCTCCTTAAGCAACGCGCCCCAGCTGCCCAGTGCGCCGTCCAGGAAGAGTTTGACGGATCCGACGGTAAGTCGTCCCTTGTAATCTAACAACTTGGGCACCAAATCTCCGCAGTATTTCTTTTGATCAGGGCATCTGATCATAGCATCTTGGAAGGCGAAACCGACAGAGTGAGTTCCGCGCCGGTGTTTGTTCGACACGTAAGACGCCGCTTACAGTTGCGGATTGGCATTCTCCCAGCGTCGATCTCCCGCTTGAGTACTTCAATTTCCCACGGCGCGACACCTGCGTCGTGCAAGCCCGTAAGGCCGACTTGCACCATCCGAGTGGTGACGGCAGTCAGAGCCCTTTCTGTCCGGACCTTTCCAGGTTCCGGAAGCGCATCAGCCACGCGATCCATGGCACCGTCGACAAAGATGCCAGTGAGCGTCCCAGCCTCGTCGCGTATAGCTTCTCCGCCTTCCACGGGTTCCGATCCAGGCCCGAAGTGCGGTGCAACGATGCGGAGAGCTGCCGCATTGAGCCAGTACGCATGGTAGTCGTTGCGATAAAGACAGATGGGCACAGCCTTAAGCCTAGGATGGGCATCCAAGTCCGCGGCCGTCGGGAAAGTCTCGCCCCACTGGTTCTGATCCCAGCCTTTCCCGACAAGAAAATCTTTCTCGGCCTCAATGTTTGGATGCAGATCGAGATAGTGGACAAGCCGTTCCCGTACTTTGGCGATAGACTCGGCGCCTGTGACATCGGCTTGCAGGTAAGCAAGGCCTTGCTGCAGTAGATGCTGTCGGATTCCGGGAGGCCAGACGACATGTTTAGTCTACATGCGCATCCATTGCACGTCAACAGTTCATATGATTACCCCATGCGCATCAATGAGCCCCGGAACAACGGTACGGCCGTTGAGGTTCACTTGCCGAGCGTTCGGATGGGCTTTCAGCAAAGCGGCTTTTGTGCCGACAGCGACGAAGCGGTTGCCCTTGACTACAAATGCCTCGGCTCTTGGAGCTTTTTCGTCGACGGTGTGCACCACGGCACCGTGAACGAGATAATAGGGTCCACTTCTGAAGATATAAAGAGCGTTCAATCCGACGTTGTTTTCTTGATGAAAAGAAGAAAGTCATCGCCTGGCTTACGATGAACTGGCTCCGGATCTTGCAAGATACCAATACAGGAAGAGCGTAAGGCCCACGAAAGATGCCGCAGCGACAATTTGCATTATGACCTTGTGTGTCGAGGACTTCGAAGCAGCATATGTGTCGGTCACTGACAAACTCTCATACTTCTGTCCCAGGAAAAGGGACACAACGGCATAGCTGCCATAGGAAGCATCCATACCTTGTTTCGGTTGGGATTATCGGTAGGCAGGAGGGGGATGCTCGAGTCTGACGTCTGAGGTGCCATGATAGGCCTGGACTGGTGGTCCGTCGCGGTGTTCCTGAACCGTAGAGACATAGTGGCGAATTCCTCGGGACGAGCTGAAGAGTGACCGCCTCTTTACTGTTGTAGCTTTTGCTAACACGATCCCTTCCTCTCCCGTCGACGCTGTAGGAGCTCTTTGTGCAGTGTAGAAGCCTTCAAATTGAGCACCACCACCGAGGAATGGTGTTGGGTTTTGGGGGAAGGGGGTGGGGGTGAACGAGAACCGTCATCATCAATCGCGGCGTAAAAAGCATAAACGCGTTTTGGGGAGTTTTACCATTCAGGGACATTTTCAACAGGTGTCTAAAGAGTTCGCTGCGCTGTTCACACGGACATGTTCATTGCAATCTTTCCTTGCGGGGAATAGCCAACGATACTAATCTGGTCCCACTCCATCTCCTCGAGCTCCTTCAATCGCTCGTCCACAGTGTCTCCCTTACGTACAGCCAGCACCTCCATCTTTGGGAACTCGCCGGGTGTACGAACGAGCTGGGCCCTCAGCGGATCGACGTGGTCTTTGTATACATGTGCATCGCCCATAACGTGGACGAACTCGTGAGCTGTCGTGTCCGTGACGTGGGCAATCATATGCGTGAGCATGGCATAAGACGAGATGTTGAAGGGAACGCCCAGTCCCAAGTCACAGGATCGTTGGTACAGTTGGCAGGAGAGGAGCGGCTTTCCTCCGGGCACCGGGGGATCCGAGACGTAGAACTGGCAGAACATGTGGCACGGTGGTAGTGCCATCAGAGTCAGGTCTGCGGGGTTCCACGCAGAAAGGACAATGCGACGGTCGGTCGGGTTTTCCCGGATGAGTCGGATGACCTCGCGGAGCTGGTCCACGCCTTGACCGGTGTAGTCGGTGCCGGCGTCCACATACTTGGCGCCAAAATGGCGCCATTGGAACCCGTATACGGGACCCAGGTCGCCCTCCTCGCGGTCGTGCAGTCCTCTGGCGTCCAAGGCCGCGCGCGAGCCGTTTCCGTCCCAGATCTTGACGCCCTTGGCCGAGAGAATGGTAGACGACGTCTGGCCCCGGACAAAGAATTGGAGCTCCTCGAAGACGATGCGGAGGGGAACGCGCTTGGTGGTCAGAGCGGGAAGGACGTTCCCGGAAAGTGAAAACCGAAGCGGAGGTGGTGCAAATAGGGCGATAGTGCCCGTCCCCGTCCGATCACCGCGCACGTCACCGCGAGCGATGACGGTTGAGACAAGGGAAAGGTACTGCGATTCTTCGTTGCCCCCTGGGTAGGCGTCTGGGAAAGGAGACGCGGAGGAACGGTCGACGGAAGAATCAGAAGTGGAATCGTGGACCGTAGGCTTTCGCATTGTCGTTGAGGAAGAGTCCGATGATCCTGTAAGCATGACTGCTTTCTGAAAGAGGACGGCAACGAACAGTGACGTTGAAGATCGAGATGTGGGAAGATGTAGTTTTGCTGTGGGAAGCAACGAGAGGAGAGAGCCGGGAAAGAGTCTACTGAGCGCGGGAAAAGGGTAAAACAGGGAGCCCATGTTCAGGGAGGTCCGAGACAACCGGACGCGATCTTGCAGCGCAACCTCCGGCTTTCCTGACACGGCTCACGTACCGACCATGTTCTCGTCTCAAAATGCTAAAAAGAAACTTCAAGTCCGATACTGGTATGTCTAGTCCCGCTACATCTCGTCTCTGACCAGCCTCGATCCTGTCAACACCACCTTCGACTTCCTATTGAGCGTTCATCATCATCGCAAACATACGATCAAGAAGATTGCCAAGCGATCCGACTTCCTCCAATCCTGATCGATCGAGAACTGTCATGCGATCCAAGCCAGCCATGGAGTTATGTCGATGAATATTGCTCAGAACGGTAGTGTCATATTATGCTAGCCTCCCGGACCGATCCTATACTGTACACTCTGGCTTGAGCACGCAAGCGCACCCATCGCTCAAGGCGAGGGAACAGCGGCAGAATAGATTCACAATCGTTTGAATTGCGCACCAGCATAGCTGAGATTCCAGCCTCGGGGCAGGGCTCCTTCTCTATTCATACCGAGTCGTCCCGAAGGCACCTTGCCAGCGCGCGGAGGGATCGGACAACACAGTCTTGTCATCACTACCATCGTTGTCATCTTCGTGAAGATTCTCCCTGAAACTTGATGAAAGCGTGCCTCGCAAACGCCCTTCTCAACTTGGTAGGCTGAAAGAAAATGCCTTGTAGTCGTTCTCGATACAGAGGAGATGATTCTCGTTCAGTGTCCTATCTGAAATTCATGTAGTTAATAAAAACAATAAGCAGCAGAAGGAGCACGATATACTTACAATTGTACATTCGCAAAAAAAAGGCAAAAGAGGGGTCTCCCGCCCGACCTCACTCCCCCGGCCAGGTGCAGCGTGTGTCACTTTCAAGGATTGAATTGTGACGCTGCTTCTCGACTCCGGCGTTTTAGATCGCTCTAACGGCCAGGCCATGAACCCCCGATGATTTCTACCCGTCGCGTCTCGATGACACCCCTGATCGGGAATTTTCTTCCCCCCGTGCTATACTGATAAAGAACTTGCAGGCACCTTGCCTGCCATTGGGACCCATATGCGAATCTGCTGGACGAAGAAAGGTAAACTGCAAGTGGAACACAACAAACGGAAGTGACTGTCGCTTGTCCTTCCACTGTGATACGCAGTCGGGAGTGAGTGCAGATTGAGCGAGCGGAACGGGGACAGGCGCGGCTAGATGAGATGTCGCGAACAGTACGTAAAGGTCGAGCTGATCGTCTTGATAGAGTCAGCACCGAAAACCGTGGAGTACCGTAAGGTCGAGCACCGAAAACCGTCTTGATAGAGTTGAGGACGACATCTGGTTCGAGAAACAACGGGCAAAGGTGATTTGCTTCCCGAAAAGAACGTAAAGGTGCCGCGAGAAGAGAGAAGCGGGGTTTAAGCCATGACGATGCTTGCGGGTGGTACTTGAAGAACGGAAGCGGACGACGTAATTCTCCGAGACAGTGATATAACCGACGGCTACTGACGAGGCGCGATATGCACGGGACTGCACGTCGCTAGATGTCGTCGTCCTCTACGACTGCAGGAGTGGAGCTCGACGATAGAGAGAGGTCGAGGGGAGAGCAAACGAGCGGGCAGCAGCCTTTTCTCTTCTCTTCCTCGCTCGCCGGGCGGATGGGCGACAGGGAAAGGAAAGAGGAAAGACAGAGGAAAGACGGAGAAGCAGGCGTTCCTGTCGAGCCACGAACCTGCTGATTTCTCTGATCGGGTTCAACCGCTTCCCGTGATGCCGGTACCGTCGGTACGAGAGGTTTACCGTGGGTAGATAGATGCATGGGTTTGTGAATCCGAGACGGAGGACATTGGTTCCCAGCCGAAGGTTCGTCTACTGTACTCTAGACATTCCGTGAAGCGCCCCGTAATGTCACCTTCGCTACCCCAAGACGTGCGCCTCCTGAGCAAAACGGCATCGCACGCTCTAGAAGCCTTAGCCACAGCACAACTATCACAGCATCCCCAAGGTAACGAGCAAAGGCTGTGTTGAACTTTGGCGAAGCCGACTGGTTCTCCAACCCTTTCACCTCGCAACAGCGACGGAACGACTCTTCGACCTGGCAGTCCGTGCTCTCAGAATCAGAGATTACGGAGCAGCCCTACATTATGCCGACGCTGCCGTAGACCTCGCACATGAACAGCTGCTGTCGTATCCTCATCGAGCCGTGCCTCAGGCACCTCGCGTTGCGTTCACCGTCGCGTCGATACTGAAGGCCTTGGCTTATCTCGGACCCGTGACGAGTCCGCCCACGGATCATGGTGGAGCTGAGTATAATGCGCAACCTGAACCGATCGTTCAGGCCATCAGATCCCTTGATGTAGCCTTGCTGAAAGCGGGTCGCATCGCCCACGAAGCAGTAATCGATTCATTGATCCAAGCCATGATGGCCTACCTCGCCGTTCCCACCATCAGCGAACCCCTCGCGTCGCAAGATCCCACTGCGGACGAGCCAACCATCGCTTTTCAGGTCCCGCAGCTCACCGTCCCACCCCTCACCGAATTCGCCTCTCACCTCGTCGCCCAGACCCCCATCCTCATCCAAGGCGCGCTCACCCACTGGCCAGCACTCTCGGATCGACCCTGGTCAGACCGGACCTACCTTCGTTCCGCGGCAGGCGAGCATCGCGTCGTGCCGGTGGAGCTCGGAAAGGACTACACGGATCAACAATGGACGCAGAAGCTCATGCCGTTCGGCGAGTTTCTCGACGTTCACGTGTTCGGACCGCGAGACGCCTCCAAGCCTGTGGGATACCTGGCTCAACACGATCTCTTTGCGCAGATCCCGCGCCTAGCCGAGGACATTGTCGTACCCGATTACTGTTATGTGGATCCTGGGGACGATGATGATGATCCAATGCCCGATGTCGCAACAAACGCTTGGATAGGACCAGAAGGGACAATTTCACCCTTGCACACGGATCCCAAGAATAATCTGTTCGCACAAGTGGTGGGACGCAAATACGTGCGTCTCTACAGTCCAAAGCGGTCGGACGCCGTGTATCCGCATGATCAATCGTCGATGCTCGGAAACACGAGTCAGGTAGGCTCGCTCCCAACTGGACCTTCGAAGCCTCCGAAACCCTCCTCAACATCACCCTTCCTTCTACAGGTGAATGTTGAAGAGCCAGATCTAGATGCTTTCCCTCTATTTGCGAAAGCACCATATCTGGAAACCCTTATCGGCCCAGGAGAGCTACTTTTCATCCCGGTTGGTTGGTGGCACTATGTGCGCTCGTTGTCTCCGAGCATCAGCGTCAGTTTTTGGTTTTAGAATTCGAAATATGTATTTGCAAGAGAACGGGAATGGTGTATGTACTAAACTAAAGCTCCTCGTGAGCGTCGTCGGCGACGGTCTCGCCCGATGCCTCCACAACAGAGTCAGCGTGCCTAAAAGTCAAGGTCAAGTTAGCTGGATGTCCTTCGCACAGGACGATCTCATGCGGATGTGGGCTTACACAGCGTGCTCCTTGAGGAAGGAGACGAAGCCCTCCAGAGTTCGGTCGCCGTTGTAGTCAACAATTTCGTTGTCCTTCGCCTTGAAGAGCTTGATGGTGGGGAAGCCCTCGATGTTGAGGCCGGGAACATCGTTTTCGGTGGCATCCAGCTTGGCAATAACGACCTTCTTGGATCCAACCTTGGAGCCAAGCTCCTCCCAGATAGGAGCAAGGTTTTTGCAGTGTCCACACCTACAATTTAAGTGGCATTAGAGTGAAGCCTTCGCTGGCAGCTAGACGCGGGGACACTCACCATGGCGCGTAGAACTCAACGAGAACATCTGCTGACTTGTCAAGAACGATGGATTCGTAGGTCTTTCCAACAACGACCTTCACGGGGCCGCTGTTGTCTTCCGGAATGGCGGCCGACTTGAGAAGGGCCTCCAGCTTTCCACCCACGTAATCGTCAAGGAACTTCTTCAGGTCCTTCTTCGTGATCTTCTCATCTTGATCGTATGGGAATCGGAGGTTGGCCTCGGGCTCCTGGATCACAAACGCAGGCCAGTGCTCCTTGACGCCAAGGTTCTTGGCATGCGCGGCATACTGGACACCGTCAATGTACACGAACGAGATCTTGCCCTGGTACTCCTTGGCAAGCTTCTCAACGTCCGCTCCGGGGGACTTGCGGTCTTCAGGTCCTCCGACAAAGAGGTAGGCGATTGGCAGGCCGGACTGAACGTAGGTGGCTGAAAGACGCGTGAGCGGGTGAGCCCACGCAAGATTTGGCCAGGTACGTTTTGCGCTTACCATAGTTTTCGGGTCCGATGTCAGCCATCAGAGGAACGGAGTTCGTCTTCACGAATTTCGCAATGTCGGCCTTCTTCAAGGAGCCATCAAATAGAGTCTTCTCTTCGTCAAACTTCTTGAAGAGCGCAATGCCTGGTGCAACAACACCAAAGTCCTTTCCGTCAGTGATAGTAGCGCCGAAAAGGAAGTCGTCCCGCAGCTCGTTTGCGGCGGCTTCGAACTCGAGGTACTCGGCGGACGTCTTGTCGGCAAAGAAACCGACTACCACGACCTTGTCGGATTCTGCGAAAGCCTTGATCTTCTCGGCAGAGAGGTCGGAGACGGCGGGAAGGTTCTGTCTGAAGAGCCACTGACATGTTAACATAGGCGCAAAGTGGCACTCCCAGATGATAAGAATCTTACTTCTTCATATAGCTGACAATCGAATCAGCCTTACGCTGTCCCTTGAACTCAGAGTGTTCGCCCTCGCGGAAAACCTTTCAGATCGAAAGAGTTATACAACATGGCAACAGAGCGAAAAGCAACCCAATTGCGATTACCTTCAAAGTGGGGTAACCCTGCACGCCGTATTTCTCGCAGATCTCGGTCTGCTCAGTGCAGTCGACCTTGCCGAGAATGACATCGGGCTTGAGCTCGGTGGCGGCCTTCTCGTATTCAGGCGCCAGGCTCTTGCAGTGTCCACACCATGGGGCGTAGAACTCGATCAGCGAGAGCGGTGCGGCAGCAGTAGCATCGAAGTTGGACTTGTCGAGGACAAGAACGTCGGAGGAGTCCTTTGCGAGGACAGAGCCGACGGCGGCGAGGGCGCAAAGGAAGAGCGAGGATGCCTTCATGACAGTTGTATGTGTGGGTTGCGGCGGATGTATGGAGATCAGTTGTGTGCTGGAGGCTTCAAGATGGCGGTCCGTTCCCTTTGTACGTTTTGCCCAATGTGTCTGAGCAATTATTAACCCCCTCCTAATTGGGAGATGCGCCAGCACCCAACGTCTCGACAGCATCCCAGTTCCCGACTCGCCGGTATCATCTTCATGATAAAATACAAATTATTTACAGGGACCTATGAGCGATATGTACTTGAGCGCAGAGGTCAACGAGGGGTCCGGCACCGCGTCCAACACCGCGTTCAATCGAACTCAGGGTCGTCTGTGGTGAGAGGAACCGAATCCGCCCTTCGCTCGCGCTTGATAGCGACGTTTCGCATTTCCGTGCCAAGTTTCTGTTGAGCCTCGTTGATGAGATGCGTCGTTCTGTGCCAAAACTATATCAGCCTCGCATTGAAAGGTAAGCTCGATGGGGTTCCACAACATACCGAAAAGCAACGTCCTGTGCTGCCTTGATTCCTATCACACCCGAGTATCGAGCCAGGCCAGCCGCCAGCGCAACTCCGAGGATGCAGCATTCCACGGGTAGCAAAACGGTCAGCCCGAGCATGATGAGTCCACCCTCGACCAGGAACACGCCCATGACTGGTGGAACGAACAAGAACGCGCACAGATGAGAATGCGATGGGAACGCTTGGGATCGGTCCAGATGGGTATCGTACCAGCAGTAAAGATCGAGCCTAATGTGGTCATAGCAACATAGATCGCAAAGACGCTGATCGGAACGACCGACAGCACAGATCCCGTCAGGACAGCTGTCTGCAGTGCCGGATATTGCTGCATGTAGGCCGACAGCACGGTTACGGCGTTCCGGCCGATGTCTCCGGCATTGTGAACGACAGTAGTGGCGGCGTTCCGCAGGGTCTGCAAGGTGCTTTCAACGGATGCGTGGACCTCTGATTTCGCGAGTGCAGCGGACAGACCGCGGTGAGCCGTGACCGAGGACACGGCGGTGTGGGCATATCGTGGCTCCGCAAACGTCACGGATGCGCCTGTCGCCCGCAGCGATACTGGTTCCATGCGTGAGATATGGTCCGCCTTCAGGGGATTGGTTGCAGCTGTCGGGGTGGTTTGATACTCGTCTTTTTGGAGCATCATGCACGACGGTTTGTCCTTGGTGGTGCAACTGTACAAGTTGTACGTACGGTTTTCACCAGCAGCAGAAGCATAGTGACGAAGGCAAAGACGGAGGAGTGTGAGTTCATTTAGCAGGTGGGCAATGGAGATGCACAGCCATCCAGCGTTCCCCCTTTGGTCATGCGCATCGCTTCGTTGGCACACCTTCTGCACACTCACAACTGGTTCCCAACAATGTCGGCCGTATTCGAGAAGCTCTTTGCTCACGTTGACGCCAACGTCAAGTCGTACATCGACCGTCTCGCAGAGGTCAGGACTTGTATCGTGGGGCCCCGGTGCCAAGTGGAAAGCATTCTCACGATGACTGATAGGTCGTGGCGATCCCCTCCGTTTCCGGAGAAGCTGTCCGCCGTCCCGATGTTGTCAAGATGGGCGAGGTAAAGTGTCATGTGCATTCTCCTTTTTTTGACGTAAAGACTGACGTGATTGTTTGCTAGTGGCTCGTGACCGAGCTGAAGCGCCTCGGTGTCAGGTAAGGCAGGCAAAGGGCATCTTCCAATCCTCCAGGCTAAAGCTCGTCCGTCCTACCTAGCGTCGACATCCATCATCCCGGAAAGCAGGAGATCGAGGGACAGTCGCTGGATCTTCCTCCAATCGTCCTCGGAACGTACGGCTTGGATCCTAAGAAGAAGACGGTTCTTGTCTACGGACATTACGATGTGCAGCCTGCGTTCAAGGAAGACGGGTACCATGCTTCCCATCTTCATGTCTCTGCCGATTTGCCAATTTGCTGATTGGATCTGCTGTCAGCTGGGCAACCGACCCCTGGGTTCTGGTGGAGGACGACAAGGGCAGGCTCATTGGACGGGGTTCCACGGACGACAAGGGTACTGTTTTGCAATTGATGGTGGTGCGCGTTCGCAACAGTACCACTTACGCTGAAGATCAGCACCCGTGATTTCCTGGCTGTGGGTCATCGAGGCTCACCAGAAGCTCGGGCTCGAGATGCCTGGTATGTAAGGAAACGGCTGGAACTCGGATGGGCATCCCAAGTTAACGAATATCCAATCATCAGTCAACCTCAAGATGGTCTTCGAGGGGATGGAGGAGTCTGGCTCGGAGGGCCTCGATGAATATATTATCGAGGAAGCAAAGAACTCGGAGGGATTCTTCAAGGCGGTTGACTGCGTCTGTATTAGCGACAACTGTGAGTGTTTGCGATCCGCGTTAGAGGTTGTCTTCACTTGTCTCATGCACACCGCGTAGACTGGCTTGGATCCAACAAGCCTTGCCTTACCTACGGGCTCCGAGGCATCTCTTACTTCATGCTCGAGGTTTCCGGCCCCGGAAAGGATTTGCACTCTGGAGTTTTCGGCGGAACGGTGCACGAGCCCATGACCGATCTCTTCCAGGTCATGAGCAAACTTGTTTCCCCGACGGGCAAGATCCTTGTCCCTGGAATCTACGACACCGTTGCACCCGTCACCGAGTCCGAGGACAAGATGTACGATACGCTTGACTTTGCTCTTAGCGACATCCACTCCGCCATGGAGTCCAAGGTCACCATCCACAACACGGAGAAGGAGGCGCTCATGGCTCGTTGGAGGTTCCCGTCCTTGTCGATCCACGGCATCGAAGGTGCATTCTCGTCGACTGGCTCCAAGACCGTCATCCCAGCAAAGGTGGTCGGCAAGTTCTCTATCCGTTCCGTGCCCAACATGGAGCCCGAGAAGGTGACCGAGCTCGTCACCGATTTCGTCACCAAGGAGTTCCAGAAGATCGGCACAAAGAACTCTTTCAACGTGTCCTGTGCACATGCCGGAAAGGCGTGGGTCGCCGACACCAACCACTTTAACTTCGGTGCGTGCTCATCATGGTCTTGTTGCAAGCATTCATTCCCTAAAGTTGTTTGCCTCCGTTGGTAGTCGCTGCCGAGAAGGCCATTGAACGTGTCTTCAAGGTCAAGCCCGACTTCACTCGCGAGGGAGGCTCCATTCCCGTCACTCTTACCTTCCAGGAGGCCTTGAACAAGAACGTAAGTGATCTGTAGCTGCTCGGAACCCGACGCCAGCGTATAGTTGACGGGGTTTCGTTTCCCCTCATCAGGTCTTGCTCCTCCCTATGGGTCGAGCCGACGACGGCGCCCACTCGATCAACGAGAAGATCGACAAGAGCAACTACATCGAAGGCATCAAACTTCTTGCATCCTACCTGCACGAAATCTCCCTCATCGCTTAAGCAATGTCGCGTATCCTGTCATCTCTCACTGTCTCTCTCACAGCGGAAGATCCCGCGTACATCGTATCTTTTCACATCATTATCTGATTTTTTCTTGTTACAATCCAAAAAAAAGTTGGTGAACTCATGTATATCTTCGACGTTTTTCGTGTACGGGACAAAATCTGTTATCGCTCTATTTGCGAGGAACGCGGGGCGGGAGTCCTGAAGCACCCGGGGTAAAAAGTCTGCGGCGGCACGGGGTGCCGGGCGACGTATGTCGCGGTGTCAGGGGCGTTTCAATGCTAGAGTATCGGTGGGTTCGGGGCGTCATTTGGAAGGCCAGCGCACCTGGACGCGACTTTGACGGTCCGGGAGGCATGACAGGCGGACCTGCGCATATTGGCGTCGCTAGCCAAGACGGTTGCTGCGTTTGTGGTTGTTGATGCGGTGGCGTGGTGCAGTGGGACGGTTGAGGATGGTGAAGGGTAGTGGAACCGCGAGAATCTCTGGAACTCATGTGCCCGCGCATGAAAGCCAAAAAAACTTTGTTGTAGTAGACGGTCAGGTCGGCCTTTTCCCCAGATTTCATGTATAAGTTCGTGAGCATCTGCGAATGTATCAGCAATATCGACACATGTTAGAAGCGAGCTTTCAGATCCAGCGAGATCGCGGTGTTTGGTTCCCGCAGACCCGTTACGAACCTTGTCCTTCTGCACATATTGAGGTTGCTTCTCGTACCCAACCAGGATGGCTTTGAACTTGATGGGACGCCCCTCCATGATCGCAGCGCCATGCAGGCAGCAGATGAGGTAGACGTCGACATTTCGGTTTTGGAGAAGATGATACTCGTGCTCGCGCTGGAGGCCCCATTGCGTAAGGTCCCATGCCTTTGCGTGAATCGTTGAGGGCATGTGAAGGTCATCGCAGAGTTGTTTGAGGCGACCGTAGATCATGCTATGGATCTGCCCGCGCAGTTGCTAACGTTGGCCAAATCAATCGATAAGGTCAGTTCAAGTAGTAGCAAATCAGCTCGGAATATCTCGCCTCTACTCACGCTAATCCCTTCCATTATGAATTCCGATGGCTCCGGTTCGTTTACGGTTGCTGGCCTAGACCAGCGATTTCGACCGTAAAATTCCAGGACCTCGGTCACAGTTGGGAACTCGGCTTTGAGAAACGAAGGGTATGGCGACTAAGTACCGCTGCTATCTTCACCTGGACTGGCAATTCCCGTACCTTGAAGAGCAGCGCCTGTGCTGGACACGGAGACGACGTCAAGCATCTTGTAGAAGACAGGATCACGCCAAATCTGTGATTCCAGGGTCCGTTCCTGAAGCTCAACCAGGCGCTTTCGAATCCATCCCGAAAACTGATAGATGTATATGAGCACCTTCGCAATCAACTATGTTTCGGTTCCGAAAGCATGCCTTACCGGAAATTCTATCCCATTTACAAGCTCCAAAACCATTGCAAGGGTAGTGTAGCTGGGGCCCACCAGGTGTATCAACTCATCGGTAGTTGCCTTGGTGCCGATCTGTGGGAGCTCGGTGAGTTTCCGAAGACTTCATGTGATTCCATTTTGAGCATGGGGACCACTTACCTGCCAGATGTATCGAATAATCTCGAAGGATATGAAAAGTATGCATCGGATAAACTGCTTGTCATTCAGCAAACGGACATAACGAGGCTATGTACGAGACATGGGTTCAGTGGCTACCCTCGACATCAAACCAAAAGGGCACACCAGATTTACCGAGTTCCGTTCCCCGAGAGCTGCGGTAAGACGATGTAAGATATGATAGTACACACCTGGTGCGAGGCTCAACGCCTGGGCGAACGGTTCAAAGCGTGGACGGAGCTTTGCTATGAGGATGTCTGTAAAGTCAGGGATCCAAAGGAAGTCAGGGCACCGGGCACATCGGGAAACACTTGAACTCAGCACTTACCGCAGTTTTGACTGGCATGCCGAATGACTTCGCTGGCTGTCTGTCTTGACAGCTCTGCAAAAGTCGGCGAGGCCAGCAACCTGTCCGAGCTTGCATTCTGTGAACCATGGTGGTGTAAGCATGCGATTGACAAGGTCCGGCCTAACCACATCCTACCTCGTGTTGAAAAAGTTGCAAGAAGTGAGCTTGGTAGACCGCAAACTGGGGTGCATCTCTCACAGCACCAGCCGTACGAGGTGCTGCCACTAAGCCTACGCGCGCCATAAGCGGAGTTGCAAGCATTACGTCCTGGGAGAGACATGGTATATCACGATCAGTTGTAAATTGACATTTCGAAAAGCAAAAGCTTCGCACGTTAAAGACACTCATGCGCTCCAGTGAAGTCCGCAGGCTCCGTGATGCTGTGGACTTGCGTACGCTAGTCAGGCGCGGTGTTCGACAGAACCGCTTCGGCGTTGCTACAAGCGTAAGGCGATGTCATCAAGAAACTTTCGATAAACGAGATCAAGTACGCAAAATACCTAATGGTCGTCCGACTGGACGAAAGGTGCGTGGATCAAATTGGTACCCCTTCTCAATGAGAAGACAGTCATAGTACCGATTGAGATCTTCCAGATTGCTCCAAAGCAGGGTTTCGAGAGCGCCTGAATACAGATGCCACGGACACCCTGCTTGGAGCATCACCGGCTGATCGTCATACTGAAAGCGTGGCGTAGGAGATAGCTGACGCAGGGTCTGCGAGAAGCGCGCACATATTGTTTTGAGATACCACATTCCGAAAAGTGATTCCAAAAGAAAACACCCTTACCTCAATCAGTCGGTTAACGCTTATGCTTTCAAATTGACGAAACAGCGTGATGTCCCTCTCGTGTTTTCGGCATAACCACCCACGTAAGGATTCGAAATGATGAATCCAGTCGTCCCCGGCATGAATTTGCGGGATGCCGCTTGCCACATGGAATTGATCCAGTGGTAATCCGAATAGAGACGAGAACACTGCAAGAAGCCGGAATGAGCTCGGAGCTATTGCGTCCGGTACTTGAGTCAGGACCTCTACCTTCTGCAACACTCAGTCTTCGGGAAAATGGAAGTTGTGTTCCAAGAAACAAGACGCAGTAAATGCACCATGTCTTGACATCGTTGCTCTCCCATGGGCTCGCGCCAGGGCCGTCAGCAGCAAAGTTTTGATCTACGCGCCATCAGAAATCTAAGCTTCCGAGAACCCTGCAATAAAACTTGGCTGCATTGGCTCACCTGCACCAGCCAAGAAGAAAAGCCATCCGTAACGATGGACGGGGTCATCTTCTGCTATTATGGGGTTCGGGTTCCTTCGAATGAGCGTTCCATATGCACTGTTGTAGGTGTTGTACATTTCAGATAGCACTGAGTAGCAAGTACTGGCTTTTTGGATGTCGGCAATCAGACGCTGGCAATACGGCTGGGGATCGACCTGTACGACTGCGTCGACCACATGTTTGCATACGTCGAGGAGCGGCCGCATGGTTGTGGGTTTCATGGCTTCTCCACCGCTACTGTAGGTTGCGCGAATCGGTCAGTTCCAGGCACTCCTCCTTGGTGGATAAAGCTTAGCCAACAGCATACGTTTTCAGAATGCCACAATCCACGAGACGAGCAACGTTGATAGCTCCGTGGCCAGTACTGTACTGCTCGAGACGTGATGTGAACCAGATCATTGCTCCGCACCATTCCGTCACTTGCTCGCGCATCTGGACGGCAAGAATGTCGGTGAGCAAAGTGTTATCGGGAGAATGTTGCGTGGCGAACGATCAAACCGACCAGATGGTGTCCCTGGCTTGCGGGTCCCATCAGAACCCGCTTCAAGAGCTGAAAGCTCTGCTCTATCGAAGCTGGCGCGAGCTCCAGACTTCCATTCCAGACTGTCAAAGCCTGCTGCACTCTGGTCAACGTTCCCTCCAGCGAAGGCTGTGAACCACTGCCCGACTCGGCCGACGATGGGGTGTGGGGCAGCATGGTGGCTGACTCGAAAGTCTTGATCGATGGCACATCGCTCGGCCCAGCCGATCCCGGCGGCGGGGAAGCGTCCCTCATAGGAACCGTGAAGCCGAAGCCGACCAGATCGGCAGTGCTCAGCCGCCGCCTTTTCCCATCCTGGTCGGGACTGTCGGCAGGCAGGTTCGAAGGCCGCTCAGAACGGTGGTCGAAGGCGCGTTTCATGACGGCCGCGAACAGCCGAAATCCGACCCTCGTGTGTCAAGTGCGAGATGTCTCCGTGAGGTGACGTGAGCGTGAGGTGGGGGGGGGGGCTGTCAGCTGGTGGCGGGCGCGCAAGACAAAGACGAGCAGGCGAAAAGGGCAGTAGGTGAGCGTAGGAAGTGTCGTGGAAGGATGTCAAACTATGGATTTCCCTGCGGGCAGCGCGCAGACGACCGCCAGGTTTATGTAAAGGACTAGACGACCGACCGACCTGGGAAGTCGAAGAGAGGATTCTGCGCGAGGGCGTTTCAAGAATGAGATCCAGCCGGCGGAAAGAGACCTTTTGCGCGACGATAACTGGATGGTACTGTTTCGGCGAGTAGGTACGCTGCAAGATCCGTACGTATACGAGGATGCTAGCACAGGTGAGCGCGCGCGCGAGAGAGAGAGGGAGGGAGCGAGAGAGCGACAGCAAGGGGAATGCGCAGTCAAGACCGAACCCGAGTCAACCGACCGTGTGCGTGCGAGAAAGGCGCGGGGGGTGGCTATGCGAGTTGCCCTTTCAACAACAAGCTGCTGACGTGTTTTGTGGTGGCTTCGTCTCGCACCTCCCATTCTCTCGCGCCTTTCGTGTCTGAACCACACATTTGTATGCAGGACAGGGCAGAGAGAGAGAGAGAGAGAGAGAGAGAGAGCGAACGGAGGCTTTGAACCTATGATCTGAAAAAGACCCTCGCTGCTCACTCCTTCTCTCGCCGTCCTATCGCGCAGTGTCCACCGGGTTCGTGAGAAAAAAGAAAGATCTTCGCAATCCTTCAACCAACTTGCGCGTCAGCATACGTCAACCATGCCTCGGAACATGCAGCAGCTCCCTACAGAGCTCCAGATTGCAAGAGAGTGCGCTCTGCTGGGAAACTACGACACTGCTCTCCTCTACTTTGAGAGCATCCTGCAGACCATCCAGCAGTGAGAAACTTTCGGTTCCCTACTCTTCTGGGCCCCCCCCACAACTTGCTCGCTGAATGTCACGATGGCGCTTTCCCCCCTCATGTGCAGATATGCAAAGACGGTCGACGATCCAGCTCTTCGAGATCGATGGCTTCAGACCCGGCAGGAGCTGTCCGTCGAGTTCGGAACCGTAAAAGAGATCGGTATGGAGCTGGCCAGCTTCAAGGTGCGCTTCATCGTGTCCACCACGAGAAAACCCTCACGGAACGTGAGCCTCCGGCTGATGCGTCTCCGTCAGGAACGAGCCCCTGGTGCTCACACCAGGACCCGGTCGCAACACGACGAGGACTCGATCTTTAACGATCCGATAGACAAGGACGTGTGGCCCGCTCCCGACCCACCGGCGCGGCGAACTCTGCCCAGGAGGTCGAGACCGTCAGGTGCGTGCGTGCGCACTTGGCTCATGGATCCGTGGGCTGGATGCTGCTGCAGATGAGCGTAGCTGATCGAGCCTCGTCTCTTTGCACCTCGATCGTTTCTCGCAGAAGAGGACGCGCTGCCGTCATGGGCGCGCAACCAGCCTAGCGTACCCGCGGGTCGAACCGGAGCTGCCGCCAGAGGGAAGCCAGCCGTCACAAAGACGGTGTTGGCAAAGGGACGAGTGCCGCCAAATCCGTGAGTGTGTACTGGGGCGATGTGGGCCTAAATCGACGCTCTCTCTTGATGAACTCGGTGTTTCTCTCTCCTTGGCATCAATAGGCGGACGAGCGTGCCATCCAAGGTTAGCGGCACAGCTTCGCCGCCACCAGGGAGAAAAGCTGTGCGAAAAGCTCAGTCTCAGCCATCGCTCGTGGATCGAGCCGCCCGAGAGAAGGAGGATCGTGCCGTCAAGCCTGAAGTAGAGGAAGGTGGCAGGCCAGAGTGAGTTCTGGGGCAGAACGGTATTTCCGACCAGCATACTTATCATTGCTCTAGGTTTACGGGTGATGGATACGACAAGGATCTGGTGGAAATCGTCAAGCGTGACATACTACAAACCGCTCCGAATGTCAAATGGACGGATATTGCGGGTCTGCGGGAAGCGAAAGGTCTGCTGGAGGAGGCAATTGTATTACCTCTTTGGATGCCGGATTACTTCCAAGGTTCGAAGACAATGCGGTCGGTCATGGGATGCGCGGTAAACTGAGGCATTCGAATCACCCTTTCAGGAATTCGGCGACCCTGGAAAGGAGTGCTCATGACGGGCCCACCCGGCACCGGGAAAACGCTGCTAGCTAAGGCTGTCGCGACGGTAAGAGGTTGCGAGCCGAGCAAGCGTGAAAGACGACACAGACGTTCATGCTTCATCATCAGGAATGCGGGACGACATTCTTCAACGTGACGGCAAGCATGCTCACCTCGAAATGGCGTGGTGACTCGGAAAAGATCGTTCGGGTAACGTTGACTTCAAAAGTCTTACTAGCAGTGTCTTCATGCAATTAACATTTCATTGCTTGCGAAGCTTCTCTTCGAGATGGCCCGTCATTATGCACCATCAACGATTTTCATTGATGAGGTATGTTGCTTTATCCATATGGAGCGCTGCACAAAAGCAGAAAACCTTACGTCAACCTACGAGGCAGATCGATTCGGTATGCTCGTCCCGAGGAGAGAGCTCGGAGCACGAGGCGTCCCGTCGCGTCAAGTCCGAGATTCTGATGCAGATGGACGGCATGAGCGGTGCCATCGGCACGAACGCCGAAGGAGAACGGGAGCCCATCGTGATGGTCCTTGCAGCTACCAACTTTCCGTGGCAGATCGATGAGGCTTTGAGACGACGACTGGAAAAGCGTATCTGTAAGAGATACCTACCTGAGGGCTGGACGACGCCAGTTGGACACTGAGCCAGTTTTTTCGGTCGCAGATATACCCCTTCCTGATGGAGAGACGCGACGTGAGCTCCTTCGGCTGAACCTGGGTTCCATCAAGATCGACACGGATGTGGACTTGGAGGAGCTTGCGGGCAAGATCGAAGGATACTCTGGGGCGGATATCACCAATGTGAGTACGGAGCCTCCGCATCGAGCTGCGTCGACTGCTCGAAGATATTTACAAAACTTCGGATCGTAACAGATATGTCGTGACGCTTCCATGATGAGCATGCGCAAACGGATCCGAGGTCTCAAGCCCGAAGAGATCCGCAGCTTACCAAAAGGTGCGGTTCGCTATACTTGCGTAACCAGTCCCACGGCCTCTAAACTTTCACGCTATGCATCTTTCAGAGGAGTTGGAGGCACCCGCGACGAAAGAGGATTTCGAAGCTGCGATATCCAAGATACAGTCTTCCGTCAGCCAAGCCGATCTGAAGCGTTATCAGGAATGGATGGACGAATTCGGATCCATGTAGCACCACCATCTGCTGTGAACACTCCATAACGCATTGAAGCGACCGAAAGCATGATGAGATTGTGATCAAGGTTTTCTTTTTTACAAAAAGTGGCTCCGCCGGGGAAAAGGACTATAATAAGCGGATGAAGGTTCTATTTCGAGTCTACTCGTCGTCGGCAGCCACTGTCTTGGCCGCAGGGACGGAGTTCTTGTGGTTGTTGCTGTTATGCGAGTGAGTGTTGCTGTGGTTTCCACCGCGGTTGTTGTTGCCTTTCCTTCGGTTGACGAGTTCCTGCTCCCGCTTCTCGATGTTGGTGGCCAGAAGGGACGAGCGGAAAGACAGTGCCTTCGTGCGCTCGATGACCTGTTGGTAGATCGAGTTGTGTTGCGTTCCCATGATAACCGTGTTCTACAAGGACGTGACCATTAGTTGCACAGCACTTATGGGTGCACCGAGCGCTCGGAAGGCTCTTACCGTAGACGAGTCGATTTTGGCATCCATCCTGGCATTTCGGATCAGGTTGACGATCCATTTCTCTCCGTCGGTAGCACTCAAGTCCAGCTTTGCGCTGACATCGTTGATGTCGATGCACTGATGGATACGGCAGTAGGTTTCAAAGATGAATAGACGGCCGTTCTCCTTGAAATCCTCTTGCAGGGCCACGAGGAAGAAATCGTTGGCGATGACCTCGTCACATTCTTTCAGCTTCTGCTGAGCACCGTCAAAGTCAAAGTTGACGTAGAGGCACTCGATAAACTCGGTGATTGGGTCTCGGTAGACGTTCGACTCCTGCTGAATCACGCGAATAAGGTCTTTCAGCACGTTGCGGCGCTTCTTGTTGACAACGGCAGCCGTAGCAAGGTATCGGAGAATCCACGGACAAGCCGTTTGAATGGTGTTGAGATATTGCGGTTGGAAGAAGAGATCGACGATACCGTCGCGCCCCTTGGGATGGTTGAAGAAGACGAACAGCGACCAGTGGATCAACCACGAGCGTTGCTGGAGCGCTTGGAGGTGGGAGCTGAAGTTGCGCTGATCGATCATCTCCTTCAAGCGGTTCAGATCATCGTATGCCGTCTCCCAGTTCTGCGTTAGAATCTCGGCCGCAAGTTTGCCCCAAAGGGAGCTCACGTTCTGATCGTAATCTGTGGACTATGGACCGGCTGTGGGTCAGAGAGCTGTAAAGCGCCGAATACTGGAAACACGGAGCCTCACCAAGACTCGGAAGTGGTAAAGCATGGCTGCCGCAGGCTGGTAGTTTCCGATGTCGTAGTTGAACAAGGCGAATTCGTACAAGGCGTTGAGCATCTCCGGCTTGAACTGTTCCAGATTCAAGTAAAACCGTCAGCTCCGTCTCTCGGTTTGATTTCAGCGATGCGATGCATACGTTGTAGCTTTCCGTCAGAAACTGAATGTTGGCCAGCTTGTCCTGCTTCAGCTGCTGGATGACAACGGGGTCCTGGATCATATCCATAATCTCGGTACTCTTCTTGGTGAGGTCCTCGTACGTTTGCAACGCGGCTCCACGACGCTCTTGGAATCCTAAGAGAGAGAAAATGCATGATTCAGCTCCAGCCCGCTGCTCTCTCCCCTTTAGCAGCGCTACGAACCAGGCTCGTTGGCAGACGTATCCTCCGGGTCCAAGTTGTGGATCTCCTTGTAGACCATGTTGGCGGAATCAATCATCTTGGTCTTCGAGAGGAGATCATATTTCGCGACCATAAGCTCTTCCTGGGGATAGATCTGACAGATGGAAAGATAGGCATTGGTGAGTGTCGAGTGGTGAGTGAAATGCCGGTCGGATCTGCTTTTTGGGATCCTCCTCACCTCCTGATCGAGCAGGAATTCGAGGAGAGGTGCCACCATGTGCCGGTCCAGGTAAGGACCGATCTTTGAAGTGAGATCGTATTGCGCCATGATTGCAGGCCAGCGTCGGTTGTGACCTCCGTCGTCTGGGGATTGTTGTTGGCGAGTCTACCGTTCTCTACCGAGGGTGAGGCAGCCTGCGACGGGGGAGGGAGCGAGAGAGAGGCAGGGTTTTTCTCTTCGAAGAGAGACAAGCAAGCCTCCGTACCGGTTACCAGGTACCTGGGCACCTGCAGTACAGATGGTACCCCTTTCCCCTCCTCTCTCCCAGACAGTAACTTTGAAGTCTCGCATCCAGGCTCTGATCTACTTATGATCTTGTACATGAATCACAAGGGCTGTGATGAGGACGATGATGACGGGATTGATGCAATTGCCTCCAGTTTTGACGAGGACATATCTTACGCGCAGCACGATGCCCGCCGAAACAATTTGCTTGTTCGCTTGGGTAGATAATTTCCAACCGATCGCATGTTGCAATTTCCTTTGATGAAAGAATACTACCGACTTATTGCGCGCTAGTGAGCTCCCTGCTCCATCACTCCCCCTTCGCTGGAGAATCCAGTGCCCCGTTTTCTGACCCTTAGGTGAGCCAGAGGTGCACTCCGACCTTGAGAGGGTGGGGCAGTGGGCATTCCCGAGCAAGTCTGTCCAAAAATATCCTGTGTGCTGAGGGAATCCTCGCTTTCCCCTCCAAGGCTTTAATTCTCCCTGCACTGCATAACTGTAAAAGCCTTCGCCAAGCGGCTTTCGGCAACCAAAGCCCTCAACACCGAACTTACTCCCGCCAAGCTCACAGGCGGTGAAGGATGCTGACGTGCATTGTTGCGACACCCAAGTGTAGAGGATAGAACAATGGTATCTCCCGTCCGTGGAGTCCAGCAGTTGAGCCTGGGATGGAAGCCTAACTGACCTCTTTTCGCCTTGAAGACGCACATCGGTCTCAGTATCGGTACTCTGTTCGAGGAAACATGCTTTGGCGATCTTGCTCCGGCAGATGTGGCTCAAGTGATGGACGCAAGCTGCTTCACCCCGTACAAGGTGAGTTGGTTCCCAGCAGGGAAGGGACAGCGTGCGACTTGACAAGATACTCAACGCTTGCCTTTCCATTTTCTAGCCGCAGTGGTCGCCCGTCATCCCGACGCCGCGTCCTCGATCCATCTTGTTCGGTTGTGTGTGGGTCCCGTATCAGGACAAGCCACACCAAAGACCGCAAATGAACTCACCCGTCAGCTTTTCGGCGGAGGGATGCTTGGTGGTACCGCCAGAGGAATACCTTGCCCACAGAAAGCTTGTCAAAGAGCTCGCAGCCAAAGCGGCTGCTCAATGCGCATTACCCGAGGATGCATCACCACCAACACCACCAGAATCGCCAAAAATTCCCAAGCTAGCCGACATGGCGGCTGCTTCCGAAACGACCATGGAAACAGAAAACCACGAAAGCTCGGAGACGCCGGTGTCGGATCTTTCTCCAGAAGCTCCTTCACCCGTTGAATCTTTGGTGGCGGACGCCGCAGATGGCGAGCTTGTCAAGAAAACGGCGGACGGACAAGCAACGCCAGACGGCACCGCTACTCCCAGCGATATCGACATAAAGTCCGCGGATGGCGACGCATTACCCATACCTTCCGATACACAGAGCTTCTCCTCGGAGTCCACCGCCGCTCAGGTGCCACTTGCCATCGCTTCGGCGACAATGCGATCCTGGGCAGACCTGGTCAAGCCCCTTCCTGGTGCTGTAGGGATGAACGGTGTGCTTTCGCGACAGAACGTAGCAATCAAATCAAATGGCGCACGCAAAAGCATTGGCGGTAGGTTCCTAGTCCTTATTGTCCCATCGAATTGGCTCCTCATGCACCTCTCAGAAATTCTCAAGGGTCTCAAAGTGTCGTACAAAGGAAAACTCATCCATCCGCGGGGCCTGATCAATAACGGAAATATGTGCTTTATGAACGCCATTCTTCAACCATTGGTGCACTGTCCGCCATTCTACAATTCTCTGAAGGAGTTGGGCAGGGCATTCGTGCACAATTTCAATGCCAAATCTTCTCTACTCGGCTCAATGTGAGAGTTCAAGTCATCCAGTATTCTTGACCGAAAGAAATTTTTTAACTCGCATCGTCAGGTTGATGTTCCTGAACGAGTTCCATGAAGACGAACCTGGTCAGCAGCTCATCCTTCCGGATGGCGACGATGAAAATGCATTTGTGCCAGAATACGTATACGACACGCTTCGTGAATTGAAACATATTGATTCCGCTAAAGTACGTGGAGCGGAAGCCCAATCCGATTGTCTGAGAAAACTTCTGAAAGCTGACTTGAAAATTGTCTTTGTAGGGTCGGCAGGAAGATGCCGAAGAATTTTTGGGGTTCATCTTGGACGGACTGCACGAGGAAATGCTGAACTTGGAGAAGACTTCCAATGTGCACGCTGGGAATGGCGGAAGCCACGAGGCCGATAGCTGGTCAGAAGTTGGGCGAAACAACAAGACTTTAGAGACACGCTCGGTATGAAGGTTATATCAAAACATGTGCGTTGTAGCAATGATCTCATTCGCCTTCCAGACGCAGGTCGCAACGTCCCCGATATCCAGCATATTCATGGGGAAAATGAGGTCTATGGTCCGATGCCCGGGGCGAAAAGATTCAGTTACATTTCAGCCATTCCAAGCACTGCAACTTGATATTGCGGTAAGTCATGCAAACTCTAGCTTTGGGAGTTTCGGAAAGGACCGAAGACTTATTGTTTTGCGCGTAGCCCGAGGCCGTGACCACTATCGATGATGCGCTCCTCAATCTGACAACAGCGGAGATATTGGAGGGTTTCACCGCACCAACGAAAGGTCACAAGGGACATGCCACCAAGCAGTACTTTGTCGAGAACCTTCCGCCAATCTTGATCCTGCACCTGAAGCGCTTTGTATATGACAACGTGAAAGGTGCTCTTAAATTGCACAAATACGTCACATATAACAACGCTATCAAAGTGAACCCAGGTAAGTGAACGCTACTTGTCGACGACACGGCAACCAGTTGTTCATTTATCATTTTCAACAGATATAATGTCTCCCGCCGTACGTGGCGCATCTCAATACCTAGAGTACCGACTCTTCGCGGTAGTCTACCATCACGGGCGCTACGCCGCCGGAGGTCACTACACGTGCGACGTTCTTCGCCAATCAGGCGACTGGCTGCGAATGGACGATGCACACGTCACGACAACGTCCCCACAGGACGTGCTTGGCGAGAAAGATGATCGCCAAGCATACATGCTGTTCTACTGCCGCGCTTAGCTCGCAAGCGGCGCTTAGATTTCGATGAGCATCATGCTCGATATCCCCCTTCCATGTAGCCCTGTTCCTCCACGCCGTCTTCGGGACCTAGATTTGCTTCTCCCCTGTGTTCCCTTTTCATTTTTGCATCTGTTCTTCTTTCCTTGTGGTCATGCTTGCTGTATCTTTACTTTCATGGAGGGATGATACCATCTGAGATTGCAGGCCAGCTGTCCGTTCTGGCAGACAGAACTGCGCCACATCCCCGTGCGAGAAGTGAAAAGTGCTTGTGCGCTGCGAGTACACATTCCTCAAGGTGATCTCCAACAGTTGCGTCGGCAATCACCCGTCCTCCCACCGCTACGTAACTCGGATCGACCAACCCTTCCTCACTGCTCTTATCTGTCTACTGAAGTGCATTGTTCCCACCGCCTCTTGAGCTCTGTAACTTTTTTCCTGCTCTCGGTCGCCCTACCCTTTCATCCCTACCGTTCTCAAGAGAGGTCTCTGACTCTCTCTGCCGCCACTGCCATCGGGTCACACGCATCCAGCGGAACTCTTACATTCTTGAACAATCCACAAACCATCTTTTTGGTTTTCTCGTCTGACTTCACCGCAATGGAAGGCATCCTCGATTTCAACGCCGAACTGGATATCGGTCTCTTCGACCGGGTCGTGAATGCCATGTTCTTTGGCACACCGACAGAGGTGCGTGCCAACGTCTCGATGAAGTTCTGCGTGGTATCATCATCGAGAAATGTCGAAAGTCCTCCTAAATGTTTATTGTTTGTTAGCAACAACTTGCGAATAGTACACTCGAGCAATTTAGGCAGCATCCCGACGCTTGGAAGAAGGTGGACGGAATCCTCGAAAGATCTCAAGTGTTGCAGTCTAAGGTATCATCCGGTCTAGGCTTCGAGAGCATGTGCTTTCCCCGATGCTTACGATGCTTTTAGTACATTGCCTTGTCCATTCTGGAATCCCTTATCAAAAGCATGTGGAAGGTCCTCCCGGAAGACCAGCGGGCCGGTTCGTAATGCTTGTTGATCCGTTATGTGCATGGAAGCAGAGGCTGACTTTTGGGTTCACAGGCATCAAAAACTTCATCGTCGCTTTTATCATCAAAAATTCGTCTGACGACGAGGCCCTTGAAAAGAACCGACTTCTGCTCGGAAAGCTCAACATTGTTCTTGTCCAAGTATGATCGTAAAGAAAGATGGGCTGTTGTTCCGTCAGCAGTATCACTCACATATATTCTCAGATTCTCAAGCAAGAATGGCCGCATAACTGGCCTTCGTTCATCCCAGAAATTGTGCAGTCCAGCAAAACTAACCTGTCCCTTTGCGAGAACAACATGAACATTCTGAAACTTCTCAGGTGCGCAGGCTTTCGTGCGATAGCTTTTGCGCTAAACTGACAAACATCGCTTGCCTTTTCCAGTGAAGATATCTTCGATTTTTCAGCCGAGCAGCTCACTTCGACGAAAGCCTCGAATCTCAAGAACAAGATGTGCGATGAATTTGCCGAAATCTTTCAACTCTGCCATGAAGTCCTCGAAAAAGCGCAAAAAGCGAGCCTGATCAGTGCGACTCTGGAGACTTTGTTGCGCTTCCTGAACTGGATTCCTCTGGGTTACATCTTCGAAACCAACCTCATCACCATCCTTCAATCTCGGGTACGCCGATTCCCTCAGCTCGGTCCTTTTTTTGACTTTTCGAAAGCTGACTTCCAGTTCCTCCTAGTTCTTCGTCGAACCTGCTTTTCGCAATGTTTCGCTGAAATGCCTGACGGAGATTGCTGGTCTTCAGATCGGAAGCGAATACGGCGAGAAATTTGTGTTACTCTACAACTTGGTTTTGAGCTCGGTGCCGGCTATGCTTCCTCCGGATACTGGTATGAGCCCCTGCTGGCATCCATCATTCGCGGCCCCAGATTAATGAAACTTGTGTGCTTAGACTTAAAAAACACTTGGGACGTGACATCCGATGCGGATCAGCAATTCGTGCAAAATCTGGCGTTATTCCTGACGAACTTCCTTAGCACTCACTTGAAAGTACGTTCTTCAGTCAAAATATACATGATTGGGGCGCCAACTCATATTCCTTTGAGCAGCCACTCGAAGCGGCCGCCCGGGAGTTCGACGCAACCAAAAACTCGCTGCTTATGGGCCATAGCTATCTCCTTCATATCTCCCAAGTCGAAGACCGCGAACTTTTCAAGATATGTCTTGAGTACTGGACTAAACTGGTAAGTAGGTACACGTGTGGCCATGTTCTTGACCTAGGTGGGCTGATCATTATTAATTTCTCAGGTTGGGGAGCTGTTTGAGGAACTTCAGTCATTTCCAAACAATGTCGAGGTTCCGTTGCTCAACCTTACCGGGATACGTTCATCGTTCCCTGGAGGAGCTCCTCTTCGGAAAAGCATTTACGTTGAGGTTCTGACCAAGCTTCGAATCATCATGATTGAGCAAATGGTGAAACCTGAGGAAGTTATCGTGGTGGAGAACGATGACGGGGACGTTGTTCGCGAGGTTCTGAAGGAGAGCGATACCATTGTGCTCTACAAAAGCATGCGCGAGACGCTCGTGTACTGTACGCATCTGGACGTTACGGATATGGAGCGCATCATGTCCCACAAGTTGAAGAAACAGGTAAGCCACCGCACGGAGTCTGTTCGTCTGTCGAGTTATATAGCAGGCAGTAACTTTCTTTTTCTGCAGGTTGACGGCGCCGAGTGGTCTTGGACCAACCTCAATAAGCTCTGCTGGGCGATCGGATCAATCAGCGGTGCCATGAGCGAGGATGTAGAGAAAAAATTTCTGGTCACCGTGATCAAGGAACTTCTCGGCCTTTGCGAGATCAAAAAGGGCAAGGACAACAAGGCCATTGTAGCCTCCAACATCATGTACATCGTCGGGCAGTACCCACGGTTCTTGAAAGCGCACTGGAAGTTCTTGAAGACTGTCGTCAACAAGCTTTTCGAATTCATGCTTGAGCTGCACGAGGGCGTTCAGGAAATGGCCTGCGACACGTTTATCAAGATTGCGCAGAAGTGCAAGCGTCACTTTGTAATCCAGCAACATCACGAGAACGCACCATACATCGAAGAGATTCTTCTGAACATGAATCAGTATACCGATCAGCTGAAGACTCCACAGGTACACATCAAACGAATCACAAGCCGAGTTTCGCAACTTCAGTCGCCTAACCAACTATGTTTGTAGCTCCACACTTTCTATGAGGCTGTCGGATACATGATATCAGCACAAACTCAAAAGCAGACCCAAGAACGTCTTATTGCTACATTTATGGGCAACGCGAACGCTGCTGTAAGGCTGTTCTGACAGACTTCGGTTCCTTGTGGCCTTCCTCTCACGCTTTCATTTAGTGGGACTCGTACATTGCCAAGGCTCGAGAGCAGCCACAAACTCTTGAACTCCCTGACACAGTCAAGACTCTGAGTAACGTGATCAAGACGAACATTGCGGCGTGCGTGTCTATTGGCGGTGCATTCTACGTGCAAATCGCACGGAACTACCTGGACATGCTCTCTCTTTACACGGCGGTTGGAGAGATGATTGCATCCGCAGTTGCCACGCAAGGTACTGTTGCATTTGTCGTTTGGCTTTTTTTAATCCTCTAACTGGTCCAATCAGGTCTGATTGCGACAAGGACTCCGAAAGTTCGAGGCCTGCGTACCGTAAAGAAGGACATCCTCCGGTTGATAGAAACGTACATCAACAAGGCCGAAGAGCAACGTCTTGTAACTGAAAACCTGATCGTTCCACTACTGGAAACTGTTCTGGCGGATTATGCCCGCAATGTCGAGCCAGCAAAGGATGCGTTCGTCCTCTCAGCGCTGGCCAACGTGGTCACTAAGCTGCAGGTACTACTATTGGGCGCTTCGTCGCACCTTCGCGAGGCTATCGATGCTAAAAATTGTCTCCGTTCTTCAGTCACAAATGGACGACAAGATACCATTGATCTTGGATGCCGTTTTTGAGGGGACTCTCAACATGATCAACAAGAACTTTGAAGAGTACCCGGAACACCGTGTGGGCTTCTTTACCTTGCTGCAAGCCATTAACAAGGAGTGCTTCGCGGGTAAGTTGCATGGCTTTCGTTCATGGTCCAGGGGATCATCTATTCACAATTTTGTATAGCTCTCCTCCGACTTCCAGAGCTTCAGTTTCGAATGTTCTTGGATAGTATAGTGTGGGCATTTAAGCACACCATGCGCGATATCAGCGACATTGGACTTTCCATTATTCTCGAGATGCTGGGGAACTTCGCATCCGCTGACCCCGCGACCGCCGCACACTTTTACCAGACTTACTTCTTGAGTTTGTTGCAAGACATTTTCTTCGTTCTCACAAACCCTTTCCACAAATCGGGTAGGCCATCCTTGACCGATTGTTCCGAGGCGTTTAGGCCCTTGGATTAGTTGACTGACTAGAAATGCACCATAGGGTTCAAGCTACAATCTCTGATTTTGATGAACATGTTCACACTTGTCGACTCTCCGACGCTGACTGTGCCACTGTTTGACGCGACACAAGTACAAGATCCAAGCATGACCAACCCGCAGTATGTCCGCACCTATGTGATGGACTTACTGCAAGGCGCATTCCCACATCTGTCAAGGTATGCTTTACCAATTCTTGCGGGTCCGGTTCGCTTTTATTGAATCCATAATGTAGCTCGCAGATCCGCGCGGTGGTCACTGGACTCTTCTCCAGCGCCAAGGAGAACGAAGTTTCGTTTAAAACGAATCTGCGCGATTTCCTAGTTACGCTAAAGGTGAATACTGATGAACCCTGATTTCTATATCTTACAACTTGGCTGAAATCAAAAACATCGACAGGAATTTGCTGGCGACGACAACAGCGAGTTGTATCAGGAAGAACGTGAGGCTGAAGCCTCAATGAAGAAGCAATTGGAGATGCAACGAGCACTGACCATTCCTGGGATGGTCAAGCCGAGCGAGCTGTGAGTGGCTATCGGTAGCAATTGACGCTTTCTTTCCTTCACCAAGCTCTGCTGACCCTGCGATTTACTAGCCCCGACAATGCTATGGGAGAATAGTTACCTACACCATCCTTGCCCATCCATCTCACTCAAGGGCTGGGCTAGAACCTTAAGGAGATTTAGTCTCGTAGGGGTTGCTTGGGCTTTGGCGGTAGCAGCGTTCCTTAGATGTTGTGTGTGGTGTAGCATGCGAAAATTAATCATGAATCCGAAAGGCGAACTAGAATTTACCCGTGAGCCTACGACCAACGGGACACACCGCACTTGTCCACTCCAGGCACTGAGATTGCAACGTATCTCGCGATAAGGGGCATACAGTTTTTTTAATATCGGGCACAGGTTCAGTTCAAACAGTTTCTACAGCGCGACAGTTCCAAGAATTTTCTCGCAGATGTCCTTGTAATCGTTGGAAGCACCGCTCAATCTCTTGAATCGCAGACCGTGGAGGTTCTTCAGCCTCGGGAGTTTACAGATCTCGATCTCGATCTTGAGGCCATCGAGGCAAGTGCAGTCAATGACAAATCTGGACTGGAGCTTGCATTTGACCTCGTGTTTCACACAAGCGTTGATGACCTCCTGCACAATGTCGTCTGGTGGCTTAGAAGACGTAGTGTTCGAGTTGAATGTAAAGCGGAGCGATCGCGGCTTGTTCTCCTGATCAATACCGGTCCGGCTGAGACCCGATCCCGCCGATCCAGTCTCGCGCACGTCGTCGGCAACAGGACTGCTGGCAACCGTGGGAACGGCGCTTCCGACGAAATCTGCTCCCTTGTCCGAAGCGGGCGAGGTCACGCTCATTACTTCAGACTGGCGACGTCCAAGGCCGCCGCGGAGTATACCAACGATCGTATTGTGACGTTTCCGCCGTTGGGGCCCGCCAGCGGCATCTTCTCCGACAGCGTCTCCTGCGCCTCCCGCTTGTTGACTCTGCAGGGGGGCTAGGACGTTCACGGAGGACTTCTGCTGCGAGGATTCGACGTGGATCTGAGTAGAGGGAGTCGCAGCGGTGGCAGGACGATCGGGCAGGGGTGCGCCAAGCGGGGCGGGGGTATGAGTGTCGTCAGCATTGAATTGTGGCTGCGCGTGCTGAAGCGCCTTGAGCCCGGCAGCAGCGTCTTCATCGTCTTCGGCATACTTATTCATCTCTGCCTCGCCGCCAACAGTGAAGCGGCGACGGCGGACAACCTTAGTGGTAGGCGCAGGACGGGCCTGAACAGCGGGAGGTGCTGGCGCGACCGGGGAGGGATCTGGGGAGGGAAGCACACCGTCTTCATCGATTCGCATCATCGCGGGTCTCGAACCTGATCCGGCATTGGAAAGCGTATCTTTGAGAGGTGCACCCGAGGTTCCAGGACTGATAGGCGACAGCGGTGTTTGATTCCCCTCCGCACTTGCGGCGAGCTCCGTAGCGATGGTTTTCCGGGTGTCCTTCTCGTAATACAGAAGATAGTAGATCGAAGACACCTCATCATAGACGTTGTCCTTTAGCTTCTGCAAGATCGCGTCGCGGTCTAGGCTATACTTCTGGACCATCAGCCGGATGATGGCCTCGTTCTCCTCGACCTTCTGCGAGACATCGGTGGAAATGGGAGAGTCAGAGTATCCGTCGTTGATCCAGCCATCGTCAATCAGCATTTCCAAGCCAGATCGCTTGTAAGGATCCCTGACAAGAAATTTTCTCAGAAGCTTCTCGCAGACTAACGATGCATGGAAACAACGCGAATCAGAGATCAGAAATGCCAAAAGCGGTTTACTATCCGACCGAAACTCACAATCAGAAAGATAAAACGGGATCCGGTATTTTCCTCTGCAAACGGATTCGCGCATTTCCTGCAGGTTCTTGCCGTCGAACGGCAGGCATCCGGTGGTAAGGACGTAGAGAATGACTCCCAAACTCCAGATGTCAACCTCTGGACCGGTGTAGCGGCGGCCCTGGAAGAGTTCAGGCGCCGCGTAAGGAGGAGACCCGCAGAATGTGTCGAGCTTAGAATCGGGATCAAAGTAGTTGCTAAAGCCGAAATCCGCGATCTTGATATCAAGGTTATGATCCAAAAGGAGGTTCTCGGCCTGAATAAGACGTGGATGAGTAAGAGCGATAGCAACGCCGAACCTTCCGTGACCACAAACCTTTAAATCCCGATGAATGACCCTCTTCTTATGACAGTAACTCACAGCGCTCAAAATCTGGCGAAATTTTGCCCTCGCTTCCTTTTCCTTCATCTTCCCATGCACGACTAGGTAATCGTACAGTTCACCGCCAGAGGCGTACTCCATGACGAGGTACACGGTATACTTCGTCTCGATAACCTCGTAAAGCTTGACGATGTTGGGGTGATGCAGTAGCTTCATGATGCGGACTTCGCGATACAGCTTGCTCAGCTTTTTCTCGTCTAAGGTAGTCTTGTCTATGATTTTGACTGCGACCTAGTGACTCCCAGCATTAGGCGCAGCGGAAATAGATCGTTGTTGCACGGCAAGGCTGCACTTACCTCCTGCCCCGTCAATCGATGCTTTGCAAGCTTAACCTTGGCGAAGTTTCCTTCGCCGACAGTCTTTTGAAAGGCATAGTTTCCGATGCTCGCCAGGTTCATATCCGGGTTATTGGTGTCATCCTTGTCTTTTCGTCCGCGTGATGCAGACGACTTGCCGGCGGTGGTGCTCATGCCTTCGGCTTGGTGGCAGCGCGCAGCAAGCCAGGAAGGAAGGCAGGAAACAAACGACGGTTCGGCTTAGGCGAAGGACGGAGAAGAAGGTCGAGTATCGGAGAAGAAGGTCGAGTCTGCAGCGTTGTATAACGGATAGTGGTGCGAGGTCCGCCCGATAAAGTCCCGTCGCGCTCCTCTCGCGGGTCCCCATGCTATTTCGGTCACCCAAAAGCACCGGCAAAGATCAGCGGCGGAGCTTGCGTGATTACGGAATCAAGAGTCGACCGGCTTACTAGAATTTCCCACCATTAACATACCATTTCAAAAAGCACATCAGAAGCTTGAAACTCTTGGGGAACAGAGGAGCAGGCTTGCAGAACACCTTCTCAGCTTCTGTCTGAGACAAATGCAGCAACTGAGAGGAGTTGAAGCCCTCTGTTTTCCTTGTGTTCTTGACAAACCCCGACGTGTTTCAC